>KK113855.1:175718-212943 GCA_000611955.2 Stegodyphus mimosarum
ATTTTATACATTATGCTTCTAATAATTTGCATTAAAAACAATTATACACAAAACAACATCTACCCATATATTACAACTAGCTTTAAAGAAATAATATGTACCAAAGCATAATAATTTATGATACATATTCTAAAACTTCATATCCCTCTTATAAATTGCAGTTAAGTTATAACTAAATTCACAGACAATGCAATTGTTCTATGTTTATATACATAGTGCACTATTTTATTTTTTAGAGAGAGGGGAACCCCTCCCCCCGTTTTTAAAAATTATTTACTCCTTTTTTATAATTATGAGTTGAATTATCAAAAGAAGGCACTGACATTAAAATAACTCCATGTTTATGCAACACATCTATTTTAATATGGTTTTGACATGCATGAAAAATATAATTTTTTATAACTTTTCTTCGAAACAAGTTTTTCAGCCATTTGCCATTTTTAACTAAAACAGAACCAAGGGCAAAGTTAGACTCCCACGACTTACACATTTTTCATTGGTCCCACCTACTGCATAACTTCAGGGTATTACACTATGCAAGAATATCAAATTCAAATTGTATAATGGCAAATTTTTTTTTCGATGTTCAAAGTATTGAGAAATAAAAAAGAATTGCATAAAGTAATTCTGAACATATTTTCTGTAAAACCTATTAGTAAATGAATTTACATATATCTTAGGTATATTTAACTAGTTTTCACTGCAAAACAATTACTACCGGTACACAAAAGACTTGAAATCAAGTTTGAATGTCCAATTGCTTTATAAATTTCTTTCTTCCTTTTTAAGTCATTCCAAGAATACAAATATTTATTATTTCTCAAACCTTATATTTTTCATTTCGTATTGAGCATCATTAGTACTTTTATCTGCAACATTTTGAAATTGATTTATAATATACCGCTTTAGTGAATTATTAAAGTCACAATTTCATTTTATTCCTTTTTTGATATTTTAACCAAGTTTTGAAAACATTTTGAATGCATAAAGAAAGGAAAAAATGCATAAATGAGAAGTTCTGTATTTGTGTGTGAGTTTTGGTTTAATACTTACTCTATTGCCTTACTGAATATTGTTAATGCTGATACTGGCATCAGTACGTGTTGGTTTTATCAGTGACCAAAATGTCTAGGAAAAAATACCCAAATACCTCCCAGTGTCATGCACCCTAAATGCTTTTGAATGCTGAAATACAGGGGAACTTATTTTCAAAAATATGAATTCCTACTTTCAAAACTACTACTTGGGGGGCTGGCCATAAATCAGAAGCATACCTCTGGCAAGAATGCAGTTTTAGATGTAGCAAACCACTTGCCAATGTGAAGGCCTTTTTTTTTTTTCCCTGGAAATTTTTCACACTGCATCTCCATAGATCTTCTGTGGTTGTACATTAACTTATATGCATATAATTTATAAATAAAACACATAATTTTGATTTTACAATTCTTATTATTTAGTTTTGATTATGGTTTGTGTTTGTTACATTGTTTGGTGATAAATGTCACCAAACTTGACAATTTCTGGTTACTAGTGAAACTAATAAGTTATGACAGGAATATAAGCAAAAAGAATGTCAGATTATCATGTGTGCTGAACGTCAGATGCTTTTGTGGAGGGTATTCTTAAAAATCAATCATGAAGCCAGCTTATTTGCCTAGGCTGAAAACATCAGTATTCAACAGTCTTAGATACTCAGCCACTGATGGGACTCGATGGATGTGTAACATGGATTATCAGGCTTTAGTATGGATATAACATATCTTTTATATTAATTATCTATATCATTGTGTAAAAGAATTAAAATAATAACATGTACATGAAGAAGAAAGGTTACCAAAATGATTTTGAAAAGCAATGTGCAAGGTTATATGACATCAAAATTCAGATGATAACAAAACTTAATTCATGGCCAAATATTTCAGATATGATATACTTCATATTCTGTTTAAAAAGCAATTTTTTAACTCCATAAATATAATTTGCAATAAACACACAATTATTCTTTTCTATTCATTAAATATTGAATTTAAATTAGATTACTTAGAATTGTCACTGTACTTCTCTATAATTTTTGCAACTGCTAATCATTGATCATTTAATAAAATTTATTTAATGCTCCTAACTGTTGCCAGATTTCTTTCAATCTGTTCCAGTAAGTATATTATAAAATAATTTAGAATGCTTATTTTATATACTGTTACCTAAATAATCCTATTATTAGCCACAAGGGCTATTAGTCTGGAAACGACATTTTTTGTCAAATCACTAAAGAGCTGTATCCCTTTTCAAATTGTTGCCACCAAATATCGATATTATCGCCCTGTATTATATTTAAAGAAATTAAATAATGAATGTATGTATGTTTCTCTCATTGTGAAAAAAAGGTATCTACAATAAAAAATCAGGAGAATTTTCTCAATGACAAAAAGATTTTTTTTAAATAATAAAAATATGTGGAAAGAAAATATATTTTTAATAATGAATCAACTTTAAATGGTAACTAATTAATATCTGAACTTCAGTTATTATTTCTTAAATGCAAATAATGCAAAAATGCTTACATGTTTTAAAAAAAAGTTTTATTACTTGTACTTTCTAATAACAGAAAAATACAATCATTAAATAATACTTTAACCAGATCACTAATCAGTGATTCCAAAATATGAATTAATGCAATTCTGTGCTGTAGAATTGTATTAAGAACATCAAATGATGGCAAAATGGAGTGCACACACACACACACAAAAAAAAAAACAGCTTTGTTAACATCCAAAGACAAAAAACATAAATATTTATTCTTCACAAGATAAACTTACAATAATTGTAAAATATGTCCCTTGTCAATCATTTTTTTAAAAAATTTTTGGGAGAGCTTTTAGCTTATATTTCGTGGTATTAGTTTGAGATTGAGGATTCTAGATAAACATTTCTCTAAAGATTAGCAGTGTGTACATACATATTTCAGATTTTTTCTTATTTATTTATACAGCTTTTGGAATTGTTTCAATTTTTCCTTCCTTTTAACAATCTTTCAAAGATAGTAATAAATGTCAAGAATGATTCATCCACACTTACTAGCAAAGAAGCTGACCCTTTTTTACTACTAAATTTAAGAGGTGACAAGTGCATTTAATTTTTGCAAATGTGACTTTTCTTTTAAAGATGCCGGCAACACCAATCTTCAAGCCTACAATTCCTGGTGCATTGTGATCACTAAGTGCTATGCAATTACCCTAAAGAATTGAACTTTCTTTTAAAGTTTTAATAATTAGCTGTGCTATGTATTAAAGCTTGTTAAATTGACTAAACTGGGGACAGAAAGTAAACTACACTCAATTTCTGAAGACTCTGGATTAAAAAAATAGCAACATTGGATACAGTTTTGCATTGGTACTATTGCTTCCATCCATACAGAGACAAAATGGAACTTTTTTAATGCAATCAACATCTGAAGATTTATTTTTCATACCAATTTCTTCTAAAATTGCAGCTGATTTCGTCCTTGCACTTCAGTATTAGTGATTTTACTGCCAGGAAGCATTTTTCTAAAAAAGCTACAGCATGATCCGATGCATTCGGTGGCAGGTTGTGCTCCAGTAAAATGGCAGAGAACAGCATTCTGCATTAATAATAACCTTCTGATCCTTTGTTTCCACAAAAATTTTGTTATTCCAGTACAACTCATGTTCTCCTTGTGTACGCACATGTTTAAGAACATCTCCCTTCCAATGAGCAAAATCGAAAAATTGCAATGACAAACAATACACATTGCAATTTACATTTCCTTAACAAAATAATAGAAGGAAAGTCATGTGTGTATGATTTTTGAAAAGTACATGAATATTTTACATTTTTCACAGCCATAACTATGACAAAAAGTCACAGTTTCTTAAACTGTTTCTGGGAAGCACGTGAAACTTAATGCTGCTCACTGGCAAGATGAATGAAATAAACAACCTCGATCTTTGTGCTCACTGGCTAATATATGTGAGATGATCCACAGTGGTGCTTGATTCTCATCAGAGAACTGGAACACCATGTTTTCGGGCACATGTTTCAGACTCATACACAAAGCAGAAACACACCATACCTCGGTGATGAAACAACTTCGTTTTTTTTTATACGCATCTAGAGAAAAAAAGCACTTTCAGATGCCAAAAATCTCTCTTTTTGGGGCAAATAACGAAGTATTAAGCCAAGCTACATAAAATTCGTGAGAAGTTTTACGAATAATAAGAGAAAGTCGGGAGAAATATGTTGAAAATCAGATTGGCGGGAGGATGGTCAGAAATCGGGAGTCTCCAGCCTAAATTGAGAGTTCATAACTCTGGTAGAGCCATCAAATTTTGAATATTGTAGTCCTCCACCCAAATATGAGCACCTGCAAGCCCAAATTTGGAATTTCAAATTTGTTTTATTATCTATTTCATATTGCAAAACTTTAGCAAATTTTTTATTCACAAACTCGATGATCAAATAAGATAAATTAATGTACTTGCTTAAGTGAGCAGTGGCAACACTGTATAAAAAAAAGATTTTTATCTCTAGCGTGTGAGACTATCTTGGAAATTCTAAAGATATGCTGTTTTTAAATATTTTTTGCCCAAATGTTCTCAAAATGTAAATGGGGGGGATACACTCCTTTGGGCATAATATAAAATCTGAAAGCTTTCAGATTTAAAAAAAAAATATTTTTGTTGCTCATATTAGTCTTGCATTTTAGTACGCGTGAAAAGCATGTTGTATTTATTGTTGTTGTTAAAATTCGTCGGTGTTTCTAGAAGCAGTGGTTTTTTGGATATTCTTTGGAGCTTTTTTATGGGTGCCAATAGTATTTTTTCCACCGTAAAATACTCACATCAAATTTATATATATCAAAAGATACACAAATTTATATATATCAAAAGATACAGAACTCTTTGGCTGAGTTTTTCGGCCTATATATTTTAAGATGATATATACAAAGAAATTATATTTTTAAAGATTTCAAAATAATCTTTGTTATAAAGATAATTTCTATACACATAAAGATTTTTTATTTATAAATATTTGAACTTACTTTTATTTCTTTCACAGATGGAAATGGGACTAACTTGTCTTCCATGCTTGCAATACAAACTGCAGCAACAACTCCTTTCAATGCAATTCCAGCATCTAATAATGCCATGCATGCAGCATTTATGCTACATGCTAACATCTGAAAAATATTTGCTATCATATATATGTAATCACATAGAACTCTTTAGATCATATAGAATCAGAAATTTGCTATCACATAGTTTCAAAACTCTTAGACTATCGCTATCATATATATCATATATAACAATGGTAAAAAATAAATATTTAAAAAATTAAATATACTGAAAAGCACACTCTAACGGTATTTAGAAATGAAACGTTAGGGGAGGGGAAAAAATTTAGAGAAAATTCTCTCATATAAATATAGTAGCTCCATCAACATATTTGAATGTCAGTTTCAGTTGCTCAAATATTTGGTTATGGACTAATCTATGTCTAAATTTTACTTTTACCTTCAGTACTTGACTTCTTATCTATTCATATATTATATGAATTTAGACTTTTATTACCTTGGATCATAGGTTCATCAATGCTCAATTCTTAATACGTAAATGAATATCTAGAACAATGACAACTATAAATTAGTCAAGAATTCTGTTATGTATTCAGTATTTTTCTCTAATGTTCTTATAACACAAATAATACATATTTCCGTAACAAAATAATAGAAGGGAAGTCATATGAATTCCAGCAGGTTAGAAATATGTCATGAAAAAAATTCTCTTACAAAAGTATGTTGATATGGTTGTTAGGATTACTTATGAAAAATAAAAAAAACTTTTACAGTCATAACAGTTACCTGTAATTATTATTGTAGAAACATTAATATTTTTGTAGCGATATACACTCATGTCCAAATTTATCTTTACATATCTGCAACACAGCATTTGATTTTAGTATGTAAGGGCTGAAACAGTTTGTTATGGCTCCGAAGTATCACTTGGAAGAATCTGAATTGGCAAATCATCAGCCATTTAGTAACAGGGCAGATAATTATGGAAGCAGTGAGATGTGTAAGTATTTTAAGACAGATAATTCTTAAGAGTGATATCTAGCATTAACTACCTTTTATGACAGGAAATCTACTGCTTTGCAGTTCAGTTGAGAGCTTGCAGCTGCCACTTGAACTGCTGTTAACATTGCAAAGTGTATACAAAAGGCTTACTAAAAAAGGCCTTTGTGCCTGAAAGCCAAAGGTATGTTTTTCATTGGCTTCATAAAAGAGGGATTGCTTTAACTGAAGAAGAACATTGGAACTGTAATGAACAACAATGATCCCATGTTCTCTTTTCTTGCAAGTCAAGGTTTAGTTTAATATCTGATTCTAAATACGTTTGCATCTAAAGGAAGTCAGGAATGCAAAACAACATTATGGTCAAACATTATTGAATGTTATTTTGGTAATGCAGGTGTGATGGTATGGGTAATCATGATTGACAGATGTATGTCCCAATACATTTTTAACAGTGGTCTGTGACCAACCAGAGATATCGGGAAGACATCCTAGAACCTTATGTAAGAGTTTTCAGAGGTGCATATGGATCTGACATTTTATTTATGGACAATAATGCTTGTCACATTGAGCATATCTTCTTGATGAATTCCTTGAAAGTGAAGACATTTAGCAAATACAGTAGCCAGCAAAATATCCTTATCTTAATTCAATAGAGAACTTAAGGACTACCTTAGAAAAACGGTTGTACAAAGGCATCTTCCTCCTATAGATGCAAATACCTTGACATGATTATATTACATTATATTATGTTCAGTTATTTAACTAAGGCAAACTGTATCCGAGCTATCTGTATATGTAATGAGACGTCTTCATACAGAATTTTCTAAGCAAAATTAACTTATATAAGCAAGGAAAGTTTTTCTTAGTTGGTGACTAGAATCAAGTAAAATTACCTGCATTCCAAAGTTTGCCTTGCCTGCATATTGACACCCCATAGTCAGCGATTGTTTTGCATTTATTACATTACAAAAGCATTAGTAGTATCATTTTTACATTCATTATGTCATGGTATTTTGCACATCACAAACAAAAAATATAATAACTTTACGATTCATTCTTCACATCTAAAATACTTGCAAATAAGATAAATTAATGTAAGTAATTATGTTTAATAGCCTTAAAAAATAAACCATAAAACTCGAAAATAATAAAAATCATTTATCTTAGTTCTAAAAATTATAAATTGGTTTGCCTTTAATTAAGAATATATTCATAAAAAAACTATACATAAATAAATGAATAAAAATTAAACACTGTATGGGAGGATATTTTCCCCCAAAATTGACAAAAAAGTTTAATTTCAAATTATCAGGTTAAACAGAGTACATTTAATAAGTTTGGCAAAGTGGTTGTAGTATAGCAAAACAAGGCAACATAATTACGTACAAGAGGTACATAAAACACATGTTGTTATTTGATTTTTGAGAAACTGTTAAATGTTTTTAATGATCTCGTTTAATATTGAAAATATGAAACATCATTTACTGATTGCATTTATGACAAGAGAAGGAATATCACCAAAAAATAATTATGAATGTTAGTTGGTGTTTATAGTAACACAGCATCTTCTTATCCATCAAAAAGTGGTCTGTCATGTTTGAAAGGAAAGAAGGTCACTCAAAGATGATCTCAGACCTGTTGCAGCCTATATGTAACCACTGAAAAAATACATACTAAAACCGAGAAATATACATAAGTGATAGTTTTTCAAACTGCCACAGGAATGGGCATCAGTGTTGAATCAATGATAAGAAAATACTGCATGAAAAGCTTGAGCTGTTAAAGGTCTGTGCTAGATAGGTACCCAGAATGTTGATGCCAGAAATAAAGAAAAATGGCTGAATGTTCTACAGAACCATTTTCTATAGTAAATGCTGATAAAAATTTTCACTGACAGTCAATAACAAAACATGGCTTCATCATCATTGTGACCCAATTTGAAAATATTGGCAAGGAAACACAATGGATCTGCAAAGGCCTACAAGTTCAGAATCCAGATATCTCCAATGAAAATTTCAAGTGCCATTTCTTGGGATGAAGAGGACTACTGCTTATTGATTATATGCAATATAATATGATGGTAAGAGTATTTATTCTGCTTATCTGGTGAGAAAAGTTCAACAAGCTGTAAAGGTAAATGCCTGGAAAAATCAGCAGAAAAGTGTTGTTTTTAATGATAACGCATACAAAGTGCAGATTTCTGAGACGGTTATTGAGAAATACAAATTTCAGATTTTCCTCCATTCACCATATCTGGCTCCAAGTGATTTCTTATAATTTAAAAAACAAGCAGTATTTGTGTGATTCTCATTACACCGCTAATAATGATTTAGCTGGCATTCAGGAATGTTTTGAAGATGTAACAAAATATTTTTTTCTTCTTCTACAGAAATTTTAGACTAAATGGATCATTGTGTTAAGTGCATTAAATCAAAAGAAACTTACGAAAATAATTCTAGAAATTTATCTTATATAAGTGTATTAGGCTTAAAACTTACTGAATGTTATATCTGACCTATTTTTAAGGTAAAGCATATCAACTAAGCAAAATTTAATCTAAATCAATGCTAATAGGGAAATGCTTTATGAATTAAAAAATATATATATAGCCCAACTCTGCTGTGCCCTGAAAATTTACCAGTACACTACGCAGCCATTTCCCCCTACTTTTGTTTATAATTCCCCATAGAAAAAGATACTTTCCTTATTACACACAGTAGTATTCTTTACAGTGGTAATTTTTTTGCTGATTCATAGTAGAAATTTTTTTTGCCAATTTCATTTCAGACTTAATGTCTCGTATACATCCAGACATAATGCTATTTTCTGATACAATTCTTTTTTATTGTGGTACCATATTTAAATTTATATAAATTAGAACTTTATTTCAATAATGTGTGCCAGTTTTAAAATATATACAAATTTGGAGAATTTTATTACCACTTAATTATAAAAAAGATTACTGTTATTATTTTTTTAAGATTACTGAAATTAAGTATAATAAAATCAAAATTTCAAAAAATACATAATATTGCTAAAAATAATTACATTTCCAGCATCTTGTATTTCTTGAATGATGATGTTTATAGATGTACGAGGATGTAAAGCAGTCAATATAACAGGCTCCACAGTATTTCTAATAAATGCTTCCATCATTCTTTCTTCACTATCTAAAATTTAAATAAGCCATATCATATTACATGGAAAAGTACATTCCAGATTTAAATTAACGACAATCCCTTTTTTTTTGTTTAAATAGCAGCTATATATCAAGAAAGTGTAATCTCAATTTAACTCGAAGAAAAGGCCTTTCCAAATCAATGTTTGCAACATGCAATCAATGCAGAATTAGAGACTATATTTTTAATATGTTTATCAATATTTTTTTACTCACATTTATATTTCCAAATACTTAAGGAATGCATTAATGTGTGAAGTCAAGAACTTTTAGCTCTAGCTCTTTTAGCACTTTTTGCTTCTACATTGACTTGCATTACAACACCTATAATTAACCCATATCCAGCTAACGACGCATTTTTGCAACATTTAATTAAAAAAAATTGCCAATATTATATTTTAAAACAGTAGGTTAATGTTAGTCTCCAAGTTAAATAATGATAATTTATCAATTTGATATACAGAACATCGTACCCATACAGCTATTATCACCAATTGTAGACATTTACAAGTAAAACAACAACAACAAAAACTTACCATATTACTTCATAAATGAAGAAACAGCAACAACGCAACCTTTCCTATTGCTAGTTTGAAATACAATTTAAAACAAAAACAGAAAAACTTCCAATATAACAAGCAAAATGTGCAAACAGCTCTCCAATTGTTTTGGTTTAACATTCTGGAAAATACTTGGTTGCATATAGTTTTTTCCATTTGTGATAGAATATGAGATAGTTTGCTGTAGCATGAGTTTGATGAAGGCATCCCTCTACTTAAGCAGATAACTCTTGTACACTTTGCTTTAACTGGATTTCAGATTGTGACTATCATAATAGTTTTGAAATCACATATCTATTTTGAGCAACCCAAGAAAAGGTATACAAAATTATAGTAAGGCAATAACCATATACAGATAATAAAAATTACGAATCCTCAGAATATGTGAAATTTCACCACTTTTCATCTTTTGAAGATGATTTTATTAGACTTTTTTCTAGGCTGAATTCAGAACAAACTAAGACATTCAACAGTGGGAATAAATTTCTAGTTAAGAAGAAAGGCAATCGACAGAATAAGCCGCAAAATTCTAAACTGGGGGTGGTAAAGCAACAGTTAAACTAGGCCAGGTTGCTGAAAGGAGGGTAAAGACAGACTGTGCTTATGTTGCATTTCTGCAATATTTTACAACTTACAAAATTACATTTGGATTTTTATGTAACATGATGAAACATGTTACTTGTAATAATAATGTACTCTTCTGTTATTGGGACCGTATTCAGAAATGTATGTACACTCACCATTGCCATAAAAATTTGCACATCAAGAGAAGAGTGTTGTCAGAATGAAACGAAATTTTACATATGTAAGTACTACTTTGATATACGTATGTGATTAGAAAATCAAAGGAAAAAGGATAATTTATTGCAGAAAAAGTACACACGAACGGAAATTTAAGTATTCTGTTGGACCACCTCTAGCGCGAATGCACCATGCGGTACGAGCCGGCATTGAGAGGCTCCTGGGAGCCCTGGCTCTATGCGTGCATGTCGTATGATGTGACAGTTTTCTCGACGACTGGTCTGTCGAGGGCATCCTGAGTCTGGTTGCTGTGTAAATGATATCTCTTCTGTCGACTGGTTCCAACAACTCCTCACAGTAAAATCAGAATGGCCTACCTGACCACCTAGCTTCTATCATCCCAATGATTCTTCCCCTCTCAAACTCTGACAGTGGCTGTGGCTTCAATAGCGGCTTAACAGCATTTCTACTTCAGCGTTTCCTTAGCAAAAGATTAAATACACTCAAACAAGCTATGCTTACCTGTTTTATACTTCAAGAAGAACGAAGTTCAACGCTCTCTAGTGGCATTACGTAATGCACAATCGTGCTGCATTTCTAATCATTTGCATATTTACTCAACAAGTACCTTCATGTCAAGTTTCGTTATGATCCCACAATTATTTTTTGCCATGCAAATTTTTATGGCAATGAGTATATGTATGTATTGATGTATGTCTCTATATATGTATGTATACATTTCTAAATCTGGTTCCGATAACAGAAGAGTACCAAAAATATTAAGCATCACTTTAATACAGGGGTTCTAAACAGGGAGAGGGGGGGAATGAAATCAGTCTTTTATTTATCTGTTAAGTATTAATTTTGTTTATGAATATAAACTACTTTTATTAAGTTTTGGAATTTACCAATTTAATTTATAACACGTTAAAAAACAATCTAAATAAATGTATATATGTATTTTCCGAGTTCTGGAAAAGGGGAGGAATTGATCTTTTAGCAATGGTAAAAGCTGTACATACGAATGAAGCTGTTTTATTGTGAATAAATATTTTAAAGGAAAGAAAATTATTCCACTACGTTTCCCAAAACTGATGAAATTTTTTCATACAAGGAATAAAAAATATTTACCTGACTGACCAACTTTAGGCTTGAAATTAACCTCAATTACTGCTTTATCACATAACTCCTTACTGACTTTAATTTCTGTTGGACCATAAACAGCAGCCTGTACAACAGTATCACCTACAAAATATATCAAAACATTTTATTTTAAATAGAATGGAAAATAGAGGAAAAATTGCAATAAATAATGTAAATTTTAGTTCTGTACAAAATTATGAAATTACTTCATAATGATGATATTGACTAGATTACGCATAAAATTTCTCACACATTAATGATTTTTCATAATTCAACTACCATAAAATAATGCTGTGTAGTTAATTAATGAGCAAACTGGCTTTTAAAAACAACCCTTGATTACATTAATAGTTACTATTGAGAGAATGTGGTTTTAGTTTTTAATATGATTATTTAATTAATTTAATCTCCAATAGTAACTATTTAATTAATCAGATTTACTTACAAAACAACATTAATCAAACACTTTAGAGAACACAAAGCTTTTCTTAACTGTATGTCCTATATTAGAGGATGTACAGTTAAGAAATGTGTTATGTCCTCAAATACAGTATGTTACTATATATTATATTAGAGGACATAAAGATTTCTTAAGTCTGAAAATTTTAATAAAATGAGTGATACTACTGAAGTTCTTATTTCTATACAGAGATTCAAAATACAGATGTAGAATTCATCAAGTAAAAAAAAAAAAAAAACTTTGTGCAAAAACCTTTCACAGGTTCCTTTTTTTGAGTAACTTCCAAAGATTTAATATATATTTGATGACTATATATATTTGACTTGGATTACTATTTTGTGTCTACATGTGCTCAGTCTTTCACAGTTTGCTGTTGACACTTTAAGATATTCAACTAAGTATTTTCATGTAATGAAATTGACATAATCAGGCATTCAACTAATATTGCTGAAACAGTGCTACAGACATTTTTTAAATTTTAAGAACTTTTAATATACTATTATTATTATAAGTATTTTTTTCATAAAAATGTAACTGAAAAATCATCAATTAAAGTTGAGTATTTACCATCACTAATAACATACTACTGAATCGCAGCAAAGGGATTAAAAACTATCAATTCTAAAATAAATATCGAAAGCTGGCACAATGAATGAAGCTCAGATATTAATAAAATATAAAATTCATAGAAATCCAACTATTCAGTTGGACTAGAATGTGAAAGCTCAATGAAAATATAACATCAATATTGAAAAGTTTAGGAATAACCTATCATACAGGAAATGCTCAAAAAGTGAATCAATTTTAATGACTACTAAACATCGAGTAGCAGGCCCACAGCCACCAAGGCTCAGTTTGAAAATCTTACTGCTGCTGTCCATTACCTGGAGCAATTACCATAGAAAATGTCAACAGAAATACATAATTAACATTTATTTAATTAAATATTTAAAATGATTTGGAAAACAAAAAATCTAGAACTAAAGAATAAAAAACTTACATCTAGCAGACAAACATATATTTAAAAAGAAAAAGCTTATTGATCTGCATTTTTGATGTTTTAAAAAATGTTTTTAACTTTTCTGTCAACCAAAGGGGTCTAGCTGTCAAATGAAATAGCATTCTATATCATAATTCCTGGCTATCTATGTGGCAGATAGCAATCAGATGAGTATACCACTGTTGTTCTGGTTGTCTTCAGACACATCTTCATTAGTCATAAAGGCTAAATTCAAAGTGGGATTCATTGCTGAAAACAACTGTACCCCCATATGCGAGACTCTAGGTTGAATGCTCCCAGCACCACTGCAAACATGTTTGGCGATGAGCAGTGGAGAAAGGCAGTCAGCACAATGGCCTCCATGACCATAGCCCCTATTCACAGATTCACTGGTGCACGGCATTAAAAGTATGCGGGCAGAGAAAATCAGGGGCAGCCAGACTCATAACACTATGCTTAAATATTTTAAATTCATTGTAAATACTTTTTATACAATTTGTCATATGTAAATATGGAACTTATGTAAAAACCCATTGACCATTTTTGCCTGTTAAAGAAAAGACGCCAAACTGAGCGATTTTTCGCCAAAAATGGAAAAGTCTTCTTCAAACACGCTGGGTTTGGTGTAACTTCGATTACACGTGTTAGTTATTATTCTTGAGTAAAGACTCTTTTTTTCCCCTCTATCATGCATTTTTGAAAAAAATAAAAAAAAATAAAATTTGGAACCTGCCTACTACAGAAGAGCACGCTGTTGAATATTTCCAAAGTTATGGAATCTTACTGGCCTCAAAAAAATGTGTTAATGGCCACAATATGGTGATATTATGAAAACAATAATGGAAATTTTTAATGAAAAATTAAATATAAATCAATGATAATATAATAAATTTAAAAGAAAAATAAGAATAGAAAATTTTTTCTTGTATTTAGCAAATGGGTTTTTTGTTTGGCGCGACTGATGCCGTCTCTTGTGGTTGACGGGATTTTTCGTAAGTACTGTAAATACTTAGTGAGTATGAAATAAAAATTTTATTAATCATTGAGTTTTTTTTTTAAAATTAGGGGCGGCAATCTTAGGAAAGTACGTGGGCAGCCAATGGCCTAAGAATGGGCATGCACTGGTGTTCAGTTACGCACTAGATCATTGATAAGGATGCATCAGAGGCTGTGAACAATGACTGGACAATCCCTCTGTCCACTGTGATCTGTCATTGTTCTCGGTCGGTCACTACCTTCTTGACACTCCTTATGGCCATGATTCTGTTGTAAATTAATCCATTTGAAAAATATCTTTTGTAACTCACTTTTTCTAGTAAACCTAGCAATGGCAAGGCACATGCCTACCATGGCCAAAATAGATATTCCATGATCCTTTTGTTATATTCTTTACTTATTATTATTAATTTCTCTTGTGCGCTTGTATTTATCTTTAATGTATCCATTGCTTCTTATTATTTTAGTTAAAACTGAATAAACATGATTTGTACTTAATACTCATTCCTAGTATTAATAGACACACGGTAAAACATCCCTCAAAAGTTTTGTTTTGGAGACTTAACCGGCACTGCTGGACACATGAGTGTAAAGGTAAGCAAAATTTGCTATCTTTATTCTTCAGACTCACCCATTCCTGCCAGTATCGTTGAATGGTAGCATTGCCCCAACACAATTTGACAACACAGCTTTAGTCCAACTGCACATCCTCTTTCAAATAGTAACTTCTCATGCATACATTTCTGAATGTGGTACAGTCAACGTAGGTTGAAGGAACCACATTCCCATGAAAGTTAAAACTTAGCATTGGAATGTCCTCTGTTTTATACATCATCCGGATGCTCTATTGCAATGCTATGGAGCTCTAGCTAGTCAGTCAGTGGCCACCAAAAGTTAATCATTTGCACATTCTCTCATAAGGTAAAAGCATATGCAATTTTGTTCCATTCGAATTACTCCTTGATATGTCTTTTTTTATGTTATAGAGTACATATTTGTTTCAAGAGCAGATCTAGAAAGTGTGATTGCTTAGATTAAATTTGCCCCTTGGTCACATTTTTTTTTAAGTACATTTTTTTTAAACGAAAACAAACCATTGTGCTTATGGGAAGAAGAACAGCAGGAAAAAAAGGCACTTTCTGACTATCTACACTTCCAGCAAAAAGTAGCAGACTTCGAAGAGTATTCATGAACTGGTTGGTGACTTTGGAGAGCGTATCTCTCCAAAGTCAGTTTGGGTATCTTTAAAACTACTTCAATGATACATCTATATTACCTATTTCATACATTCTCTTTCTCTGTACAAGAAACAAATACTTCTCAGTTTTTTGTGCTATCCTCCCCCCCCCCAATGTATACAGCAATTAGTTTTGCTTAGAAAAACAGCTCAGCACTATATCCAATATCCGCATTATGCACACCTTCAGCACCAAAATCCTAAAACGAGAAGGAAAAAAGAGGTGCCCGATGATTTTGATCAAGCAACATTAAGTTGTATGCATGCAAAAAGCTAAGTCAAAGATTTCACCGAAGACGATGTGAAGTGGCCCACTGCTATGTTAAAATGATGAAATTTCTATAGGAGGGATTGTAATCTACATTCACATTCTTGGGGCAAAAATGCCCCAAGAAGTGAAGCCATCTGAGGTGGAGACATTGTGTATATAACTGAGTTGCCACATATATACCTTTTGGTGACACTATGGGTTAAAAAACAAAAACAATTTTCTGTTATTTTAAACAGATTCAGAAATGTATGTATGCATGTATGTATGTGTGCATACATGCATGCATGTATGTACAAATGGATGTATCTATACACACACACACACATGCATATATATATATATATTTGAATAGAATCCTGATAAAAGAAAAGTACCTAATTTTGTCTCAGCAATACATTTTCTAGTTTTTTATAGAGATAATCATAAAGTACCCGAAAATTACAGACAAAATTCCTGAAGAAGGTGATTTATTTTTTAACAAAATGAATGTAAATAATAATAATAATAATAATAAAATAAATAAATAAAATAAGCAGCAGTAGATGAATTATTGTGATTGAGGTAAAGATACTCAAACAAATATTTCTCTCCAGATCTGGCAATGAATTTTTGACTTTTCAGTGAGATATCACATAATCAATAATACTTTAGACTCATACAAAAGATACTAAGATTTTGTATGAGCGTCTACTTTTATGCTGAAGATTTTCATTTAAAGTTTAGACAGTTTTAATCATGGGTATGCACCTGAGGCTATTTTAAACCCCTCACAAAAAAACTTCTCAAAAGATAATAGCTTTATTCATTTTAATAAGGGATGAAATCTGATTTAATTAAAGTCTGTAATAATAGTCATGAAGGGAAAAGTCACAGTGAAAATTCATTTCCTAAGATATTAAACATTCCCTGTGCACAGTAGGCCAAACGCATTTTTTCACTAGTGTAAGAAGGTGCCTTAATACCTTAATATAATAATCTCATCTGGTACCTAGCAATCCATGTAACTGCCCATACAATCTGAACGTTAATCTGCTACTACTTCTACACATAATAGAAATTTGTTCCAGTACAGTTAATAGAATGAAAGAAATGTCCGATGGTTATGAAGATGATCTCTAGAAATTTTTGCTTGTATAATTTCCAACAGATGATTAAATGTATTGAATGAGGTTACAAAATTTTTTAAAAGGAGCTAAACTTTCGCTACTAAGGATCAAGGAAACTCTGGCTACTATGCAGACAATTCTTCAGTTTGATCAAACAGTGCTGTCATTTTCGTATGCATTCCTTTTATTGTATTCAGGTTCAGATGGCTTTTAAAGACAAACCATAGTATTATTTGTCTTAAAACTCAGGTGAAAATGCGCTTTAGCCCACTGCTTGGTGATGTTTTGAAAATCGCCAGTTCGGCGCGTTTCTGCGAAACTTCTTTGCAGTTGCAACCTTCCCGACACGCTCCGCGAAAACCTATTGTAAACAAAACATAGCATTCTAAAGCATAAATTAGTATGGAAACTGTTGTCACAAAAAGATAATAAAATAATATGCAAAACGAACATTATGATCATTAAAATATTTGTCAGTTAGGTTTAAATTAATTAATTACATTTTATGTTGTAATACTTACACATTTTATGCCGTTACATAACCTTCTCGACACGCTCCGCAAAAACGTAACCAAAATGGCATCGAAGAAAGAAGGAATTTTTTTTAAAGGGCATTAAAATTACAAACGATACCATGTACACACCGTTCCGTTTTAACTTAAAAAAAATCTGCGAATTGCACAATGTAGGCAACGTGCACAAATGAACAAAATAAGCTAAAATAACGAAAATAAATTACAAGAAAATGCCATGTGCACAGCGTTCCTTTTAAACTTAAAAAAAACTTCAGCGAATTGCACAATGTAGGCAACGTACAAACAGTCAGCTATGTTGGCGGATATACGGAGTTACCCATGTTGGCGCGTTCAAAAACAATCGCCGCCAAGCAGTGGGCTAAAGCGCATTCCAACCAAAACTCAATTTAAAAATTTGCGATTATGGGATTTATTTGCAATATAAAAAATTACATATGCATGTTTACATACACTACATACATACATACAGGCATATATAATCCTTCTATTCATCCATACATTTCTGAATCCGGTTCTGATAATAAGAGTACCATACTCTTCTTTATCAGGGCAGGCTTCAGAAATGTATGCACATGTGCATGAATGTACGCGCATATATATGCAGACACATACATACATACTTACATTTCTGAATGCAGTCCCAATAACAAGAGTACCAAAATTTCTATGTACAGTATTTTGCACGTGAAACTGCTAATGGGAACAAGAGCTTTCAATCCATTTTAAAAGCGATTACCATGAAACTTTAACCAGAGCAAAAGAAACAAAAACTTGCTTGTAAATAGGTTTTTGGTTATATTTCCAGGGAAACACTTTATTGAAAAATAAAATATGCATGATGTCCATAAAAAAGATTTTTTGTGCAATTACATGTCCACATTCTTTATCTTTAGTAAAAAGTCACCAAACTGTGCCACGATGGTCATGCTCATTCATATATTAAGTATTAAAATTTTTTATTGATTGCATCAAAGTAATAAGATTCAAATTTTCATCATAACATTATATGTAGGATTGATCATTTATGTAAATAAAAAGTTTCTCACAACACATTAAAAAAACTAGGCAGCAGACAAATAAAGTTAATCTAAATGAAAATTCCAATCAAAGCCACTGTGCTGCAAATGTCACAACATGCAAAACTGGAAAAAATTTTAATCAATCTTAAAGGCATATGGTCTTAGTCAAGAACAAAATGTTGAGTATACATCTTCAGTATACGAAATTTTATAAAGTAAAAAATTACCCAAAAGGCCAGATAAAAAAAAAAAAAAACTTTTACTGGTTTTAGTTATGGGAACTTCATAAATTGCACCATAGGAAGAATATAAAAGTTTATAGCCAATAAATAACACTGGCTTGAAGATATTCAGTAGAATAATATTTTCTTTGTGTTATATTTAAAAAAGATTTTAAGTTCTTTTAAATGTCAGGATCCTACATGTTCCCAGGCGAAGTAATGCTTTTAACTTCGTGTAGTTCCTTGGTTCCCTTAAATACTGATGATCGATAGGAAAAAATAAATGTCATGTTTGGATTCAATGGTGTGAAGACTACTGAAACCAAACAAGAACACAAGAGTTCTATGGGAAAGAAAAGAAAAATTCACACCATTACAAGTAAAAATTATATATAGTTTAATTACAGCATAATTGTAATAAACATTTATAGCATATTGATACATACATGAAAAGTCAATTTTAAAAAAATAGGCAAAAATTATTACCGACGGCTAGAAGTGCAGATCCGTCACTACGGGACAAATTACTGAATTGAACAGATAGCATATTAATATACACTATTAGATAACAAAGAATACAAATGTTATTTTCAACACACTCCGAATTTTTTCAGTGTAACCAACAAAACCTTTTCTAAAATCAAAGACTGCGAACAACAAACATATTATATTTTGCATCTCATCTATGTCTTTTAGCCTGCATACGAAAATCAAAATATCAGGTAAAGAAATAAGTAAGTTATCTAAATTTAAACAGATAGTGCACTTCCAATAAATTACTGTTACGAACTCGTTTCAGGTTTCAAAAGAAATGCTCCTAATTTTAAAATCACAAGTGGATGAGTGCTTTCTGAAAAATTACGATTTTGATTGAGTTAGCGGCTATTAAATTCTAACATTTTGCTGCCAGCTGTGACCGATTGCACCGAATCTGTGCGCAATTCAATTTGACTTGCGACGTTGAATAGACCTGAACTGAGAGTTGCTTATAATATGTTAACTCTTCGTAAGGAGCTCTACCATAATGGGAAAAGACTAAAGATTTCAACAAACGAAGAATAGAGTGTTTACCACTATATTTCACGTATTAATTTTTCTATACAAATATCGAATGTAATATTTCGCACAGCAAAACATCATTTGACGGTTTTAAAATTGTCTGTGATACTTTTTAATGATACATATTACATCACTGAATATGAGTTTAAATTAGAATGTGAGAATAATTCCTACTCAGCCTCACAAAGTGCTCTGACTGCTACTCTGAAGAGAATGACTGAGAAACTTTTTTATGTATCTTTTTGGAAAACCGCATAAATTTATTAACTAGATGAGTTAATAATACAATATAACCTTTAAAACTGACATTAATATCTCACGTGCTTTCAATAAGCTGAATTTCCATGCATTGAATTATACCTTCCGAATGAAAGCGTTTACTAAGTCGAAAACTGAGTCATTAAGATAGTGATAAGAGAACATGAAATATACTAACTAAACAAGAGCGTATACCGAATTTTCGTGAAAGGCATGCTGTTGAACATCGAATTTTTAATAAATTATGTTAATGTAAAGTTAAGTTATATATGTTTGAAATTTGAGTTTAGTATTTGCATATTAATACATTGTTAAATGTCGCATAATATGTAAAATAATGAAATGCGTAAGTTCATCAAATTTAAATTTATGATTCTAATTAAAATTGATGTTTCAACTCAAAGCTGTATACTTAAAGTGATGAATAAGTATATTTTACTGTATGGATGAGTTAAAAAATAATAATTCTTCGTTCACAGTTTCAGATTTATAGGCAAGTCCTAAGACCATGCATCAGGGAGGAAATTAGAATCACCAAGAATAAAATACTTGGAACACAAGCATATTCTCTATGAAACTGATTTTGTAATCCTTAGTGGTTTAATCCAATCCTCTCTTCGGCTAACAAGAACGTTAGATAGAAAGGAAAATTTCTAAACCTACTACTTCGAAAATTTATGGAAACTTAGTTCGAGATTTATGGAATTTCTTGAAGTAGAGTGAGGCACAAAACAATTAGTATTGTAATTTTCCTTATTCCGAAACATTCCCTTTTATGTTAAAAGAGAACAGAAGCATTTGCATCAACATTTCGCAGATTGTTTTAATCAATGTTTTATTGTTTTTATTGGCCCAGTGCGCTTCTCGTATCAGCTCTATTTTTGTTTTAATCACTTTGGTGCCAGAGGGTGAGCATTTCGCTGGAACTGTCGATCTAGTATATTAGACATAAGGTAACAGATAGCTCGAAAAGTATATTTTTCTTTCTATTTTCTTGTGCTCTTTTCCATCTTAGTATATTTAGACCTCCAGTTTTCTTTGAATCCAGTTCTTCTATAAGTTGATAGCTTTTTTAATTATAATAATTTTTTGTATTTACTTTTTAACTATATGTATGTTATTTCTGATCGTCAAATAACGATTCTTTTTTCCCGCTTTTAATATAAAAATAGTTAGAATACATTTTAGAGACATTAGGTTATTTCTAAACAGGAAACATGAAAAATGAGGAATGCCCTCACCGGGGCTCGAACCTCTCGAGTATGCCCCGAGTGTGCTTACAATTACACCACGAGGGCATGCTAAGAAGGCAGGAGAAATATCTTATAAGATAATTAATGTTTTCTTCTATTCTGTTTTAGTAATTACCACTATTAAAGAATTCTTAGCATTATTCATGGCTTTTCTTTATATTCCAGTGCTTTAAATACTTAAAATGATACTTTTTTGTGAAATGTTATTGAATATTCTATCAGGCATCTCTGCGCCAATGACACGCTTTCCTAGAAACGCGCACTTTTATAGAAGCACTTCAAAGCATGGATTAATTAGCATAATATTTAATTTGAAGACATTTTTATCTCCAGCACGCGAGAGTGTCTATCTTAAATTCTAAAGATATGCCGTTTTCGAATATTTTTAGCTCAATGTGGTGTTAGCCCAAATGCTCTTTAAAGGTATATGTGTTTGTAAATGAAAAGAACGTCTGTTAAACACGTTAAGACCTAGATATATTAATGCATCTTTAAAGGATGTAAATAAAAATATTTCAGCGTCGCATTCTTACATTCCTTTCTTTGGGAGCTGAAAATTCGGCGCAGAGCAATTCTATCTCAGACTCAGATTTTTCAATATAGAGAATAATATACCTGAGCACAATAACACGCTGTTACATATGGCTTTATTGGAAAGATCACTCCAAACATATAAAACAGATCATGTTTATCACACGAGAACACAAGAATGATAAATAATAAAAAAGACCAAACACTTAAAATAAGAATCAGAAAAAATGAACATGGGAACAAAAGTAAAAAGTTAAAAATTTAAACAACTAGGAAAGGAACATAAGAGATGAAGTCGTTACAAGTTCATGAAAGCTCTGGTATTCCAGTTTACTTGTCTCACCACGTTTCTGAGACACTTTATTTAGTTCTGGGTATACAAGATGCTCTGCATTCATGATGCCCGAATTGCAAATTTGGTATATACCAGATGGAAGGATGGAGATTAAGATGATGTGCCATGCAAGCGTGGCCTGTTTGCAGTTTGCCACAGCCTTTTTAAGTGGTTTTTGACAAGACGTTTTCCATGTGTCTTGAATGTTAGCCCAGGATGTGAAACGATAACTCGTTGTTAGGCCCGTTGATTTTGCTGCATGGTCAGATTTAGCTTGAGGTAAAATTTTTCCCTTTCGTGTTACTAGATTTCCCCAAGCGTAGGGGTTAACAGCTAAGAATCTTCAACATAGTTTTTTTACCAAACGGCCGGACACTTGCAAATTAAATATTCCCATGGAATAACCAATACATATCGGCCTTTAGCTGTTTCATCATCGAGAACGTTAACCAGGTTGCACCACATATTTATCAACTCAGTCGCTCGTTAAATGGATTTCATAGTAGTAGAAGAAGAATAAACAGATAGTTGGAGAAAGTGGTTTCTAGCAGAGGTAAAAATTGAAGGAGAAAACAATTTTTCGTACAAAAAACAGGAATGAAGGTTCTATTCCGTTTCCTGTCCCAGCTCATAAATTTTCTTCACAGGAAGAAAAACCAGAACAAACTGATGTCCTTAAAAACAATGAATTTATTAAAAAACAGAAATATCCGGAAAACTAGGCCGTCTAGAAACCCTGTACTGGGCCCAAATGATTGTATTGCTGCGATTTGCTTTTTGTCCTCTCCATTTACACGATTTCACTGAGTTATCATTTCGCATGCAAAATATTTAATTTAAACCCATATGAAAACGCAGCCTAATGTTAAAAACTCATGTATTAAAAACGCGGTTTAACCTATTAAAAACATCTTTTAGGTTTGCAAACTAAAATGAGCAAAAGTGATTCAATTCTAAGTTAACACAAATATATCTTTCAGAGCAAATCTTGCTAGCAACGATGCTTCTTAGTACAGTGATAGCTGGAAGTGTTAAAAGCAGAAGTGATAAAATTTGGAAATAAATAAAGAATAACGAAAAAACAGAAAGAAAGATTTTTAAATCTGCCTTATATAAATAAAAAAATCTGATGTGTACACCACATGACTTTCTTGTATGGAATATTAAACTATACGCATTTTTTCTTGCATATCCTTTAAACTTATTGGATTGAATTAAATCTACATCGTCGAAAGCGCATAAACCACAATAGAATAAATGCACTCTTTAAAATTCACTATATTTGTTTGCCATAGCGATACTTTGGCGCTACGTTCACTTAACAACGTTACATCTCCTTCGTTTTATAATTCAGAATGCATAAAAATTATATCATCTGAAGAATTAGCTAATCGTTGCCACATGTTCTATTCAAGTACTGTAACGAATCAAAGACGATGTATAAAAGAAATATAAAATAATAATAATAATAATAATAATAAAACTAACCCCCCCCCCCCAAAAAAAAGAAACAGTTTTCCACAGACGATTCAGTATTTCTCATTCAATTAAATCAGTTCTCACTTCGTGACAATAAAAATACATAAAAACTGAAAATATCTATATTAAAAATTACAAAATAAATCTTAAACACTTATTTCCTCGAATAAATTCCAGAATAGATTAAAAATAATTTAATTCGCAATAATAAAAGGAGACGTTATCTTTGTTGCTGCCAAGCTTAGTTTCTCTAGATCGACAACAAATCCACTGTTATGCTAAGTTTCAGATCTAAACAAATATGGCTACTATGATAAAAATAATTAGGCTTAGCTGAGCTTAAACAACTTTAAATTGTTTACAATTCTACAAATATTGCGTGCAGATTTATTAAAGGCATATAAACTTCAATGGCACATAAGAACAACATAATTCAATCATTTGTAAAGCAAAAAATGCGCATTTTACCAACATATAAGAATAAAAACCTGAGCTCACTGAGCAGAATGATAGAGTGGGTATATATATAAAAAGTATATATGTATATTTATATACTTCCGGTGCGGCCGATTGCAACCAAAAAGGGAGGAGCACATCTAAATGTTATAGCAGTCCTATATACAAAATTTCAACGTTTTGAGGCTACTCATTTTTGAGTTGTGCGAGATATATACATACATATGTCCGTACGTCCTAACGCACGTACGTACAGACACCATGAAAAAATCTCCTCTGAATCCATTTTAAATGAGTTTTATAATTCGTTTGGGGAAACAGAGTCCTTTATTCTGTCGTTACGTGCAGATGTCACGCAAAAGCCTTCGATAGTGGTCAAATGGATTATTTCGGTACCCGGTCGGTGTGAAATGGATTATTTCGGTCATTACAATACATCCTTTACTTCATATAAGGAAGTAAAAATAGAGAGTAAAAATAAAATGTTTTTAATAGCTATTGAAAGATTTATTAGCAAAAAAAATAATATTCTCTTAACGATGCAATGTTAAGAAAACGTTTTAACTTGCCACTTGCTACTTTCACATCCATAATTAAAAATAATCAGTAAGTGAAAAATACTGCATTGTACAAAAGTTCGAAAACAGCAGAAGAAGTCATTTGTTGCCTCTTTCTATTAAATTCATCATCTTGCATGCGACAATGAAGTGGCGCCATCTTCTACCAAGGTTTGGAAGGAACTATTTTAACTGATGGAAAAATAAAATACAATTTTGAACAGAACCAACACATTACGTTCTTGCAACAATTCAAATACTTTGTAGTAGTTAATTGCTGATTGATTGAAATTCAGTTTAATTACATCAAAGGTAGTAAAAGGGAACTAAACGTAGCAATATTTTTCGCGATGTAGATATGAGACTCGGGGATAGCGAAATCTAACGTGGGAGAGGAAAGTGAAACTCTAGACTTTAATATAAATGCTATTAAATATTTTGCGTACAAAGAATCGCTGTTCATTTTATTATATCAAAGGGAGTTAGCCTAGAAGGGCTATTAATTTCGTTTTGGCATTTTTCTTTGAAAACTTTAAACGTCTGTTTCACTTTTCAAATTGTTGCCACCAAATATTACCGCCCTGTGTTATATTTAAAGAAATTAAATAATGAAGGATCTGCATAAATGTAGGTATGTTTCTCGCACTGTGATAGAACAACGGTACCTAGAGAAATCAAATTTTGAATAACGTAGTCCTCCTCCTAATATGGGCATCTGGAAGCCCTAATTTGGAAATTGTTATATGATTGATGCCGTATTTTGCAACACTTTGATGAATTTTTGATGATATACTTCAGATTGTAAATTACGTCAAAAGGAGTGTTTTTTTAACATTTTGTGTGTTACCTTTATTTATTACATATCATGTTCTTCGCACTTAAACCATAAAATTCAGTTCAACAGCAATATCGCAAAATAATTTTAAAATGAGTATATCTTTAGAATTTCTGATACACAGTTTCGCGCGCCTTAGATAAAAAGGTTTGTTTCCCCTCGTAGGGTGTTGCCACGGCTCGCTTTTAAATCGTTTAAGTTTGTTCATCAAAAATTTATTAAAGATTTATAAAATATGAAATAGAAAATAAAACAAATTCCAAATTTGGGCTTCCAGATGCGCATATTCGGGCGGGGAGGAAACGTACGTTATTCAAAATTGGATGACTCTAGGTACCGTTGTTTTATCACATTTGGAGAAATATGCGTACATTTATGCAGATTCTTCACTATTTAATTTCTTTAAATATAATACAGGTCTGCAATATTTTGTGGCAACAGTTTGAAAAGTCATTCAGACTTTTAATATTTCCGACGCAAAATCGCAAAACGAAAACAATAGTCCTTCAGGGACAAAGCCCCTTTGGACTAAAAAAAAATATCTCCAGTGCGCGAGACTGTGTATCGGAAATTCTAAAGATATGCTCATTTTAAAATTATTTTGTGATGTTACAGTTGAATTGAATTTTATGATTTAAGTCCGAAGACCATGATATTTAATAAATAAAGATAACACATAAAACATTAATAAAACGCCTCTTTGGGCGTGATGTAAAATCTGAAAGCCATGGAAAAGGAGGGATGCCCCATGGAGGACTGAGGACCTTTTATGTGAAACTGGCCTGAGTATCGTATCCGCGGTACACACGGGAAAAAATATCAAAGCGTCCATGAGTCGAACTACCAATGTTCCAGGTTGTTACTGGTTAGTCGCTGATTGGCATAGAGTCATAACAACGTCTCAAAAAAGTTCAGGGTTGCGCTCTGTGGTTCCAGAACCAATGCCATGCATGGAGATGGTTATCCCCATTGCTCAGCCAGGAAGGGAAAGTAAACGATTAATAGATAAACCAATGTTTATGAAACACGTTAAAACGATCATCGTTTAGAGTTCTAATGAGAGACAGGGGGAATGTTCATGTGAATGATTCGCACTAACAACTCTGACGACACTTGGAGACATCGTCATGACCTGTGTTAAGCTGGAGTAAGGTTTTGTGTAGACTAAGTAACAAGTAGCTGTGATAGCTAATTAAAAATTCTTTGCTACCGATTATAAAAGCCAATTGGTCAGTAAAGTCATAAAAGTCTGGACTGCGAGATTAAGTCTTCTTTTTTTTCAGACAATGATTTACCAGTTGAGATATTCGGGTAATTAAGCACCTTTTGATAATTTCCACCTAACCATAAAAGTAGCATCATTTAGCATGGACTAATTAAGTCCGACCTTCATATGAGAAGGCGCACTCACAGTTTGGTTGAACAGCAGTAATTTAGAAAGGTAATTTCAGTTGACGTTGGTTAAATTCTTAGGCGCAAATTTCGGAATTTATTATTAGTATTATTATCAACGAATATATAGTTTACAGTTTTAAATCTTTTCATAATGATCTGAATTTTATGGCATTTCTCTTACTGGTTATACTTGTTGAAGCACTAAATAGATTAATTTTAATTTGGAAAAGCAGTAGTATAAGCCTTATGTTTTAAATGCAAAGTTACTAATTTCATCCGTAGAAATATATGTTGTAAATAAGAGATAAGAGCTAAATATCATTGACTCAAGAGATGGAAACTGATTGCTTGTATCGACACGGTTGTTATGCTTAAAATTACATAAAAATAATTAACTTGAGCAGATTTTTTTCCACGAAAATGAATAGAATTGAAATAAAATATGAAAATTATCAATTATGTTCAAAACCTTTCGTGATTAGGATCAGCGAGTTCTAAGATGATTGCTGTGTTTTAATTGATGTATTTCAAGCTGTAATAAATGAATTCTTTTTCTTTCTTTTTACTTCCTTGTATGAAGTGAAGGAAGTATTGCAATCACAAAAAATTTCAAGTACTATATTTCAACGAAAATATTCATTTTGACCGCTCTTGAGCCCACCTGAGCGATGCTTTTGTGTAACATCTGTACGTGCTGACATAATAAAGGACTCGTTTTTCCAAAACGTATTGGAGAATAGATTTAAAATGGATTTAGAAGAGATTTTTTCGTAACGTCTATACGTACGTATGAATGTATCTTGTATAACTCCAAAGCGAATAGCCTCAGAACGTTGATATTTTGAAGATGGAACTGCTATAAATATATGTTACCAATTGTTATATGCTGTTATTATTATACGTTGGTAAATTGTGCATTTTTTGGTTTAAAATTGATTGAATTATGTTGTTCTTATGTTCCGGTTATGGTTTATATGCCTTTAGTTAATCTGCATACACTAGTTGTAGCATTATTAACAATTTAAAAGTTGTTTCAGTGCTGCTAAGCCTCAACGAAGCCGCTACTTGTTTACATTTGAAACTCTTTAGTAGAATAGTGAATTTAGTCAGTTTCTGCACCTTCAGTGCCTTTTCGCTGAGTGGGACCAAAAGTAAACGTTCAGTTTTGTGCACCAAAAAGTCTGGCTTTCTGCCCGCTGGCCGAAATAGTTCTTTTTGCGATTTTTATTGAAAAATTGTTTTTTAACTGTATTTGGTGTTTTATGTTTTTCTATATTTTAAAATTTTTAATGAAGATATTTCGAATTTTTATATATTTTGACCTTGCCGTGGAGTGAGAACTGAATTGATTGAATGAGAAATATATCTCTAACGAAATTCGAGGAAACGAAATGTAGCAAAAATGTGTGTAATTTAATGGGCCGTACAAGGAAGTCATGTGGTTTCCACATCAGATTTTGTAAATACCATAACTTGAAAGCCTTCTCATGAAACTATACATTACAGATATATAGATATATTTATATAAGGTAAACAAACATTTATTTTTGCTTAAGCATTATCCTCTGACGTAGTATTTTTTAAATGAATACTTTAACAGTTAACAAAGGAATCAAATGGGCAAAAAAAAAAGATTTTTAAATTACATTCAAAGGTGCGTTTTTTCTAACATTTAGTGTGTTACCTTTACTTATTAAATATCATGTTCTTTGCACTTAAACCATAAAATTCAGTTCAAGAGCAATATCGCAAAATAACTTTAAAGTGATCTTTAGAATTTCCGATACACGGTCTCATGCCCTGGAGATAAAAATGTTTTTTTTTGTACAACGTTGCCATTGCTTGCTTTGAAATCCTTAAGTTTGATAATAAAATATTCGTTAAAGTTTTACAAAGTATAAAATCGATAATAAAACAAATTCCAAATTTCAAATTTGGGCTTCCAGATGCCCATATTCGGGTGGAAACGTTCAGCATTCAAAATTTGATGGCTCTAGGTACCATTGTTTTATCACAATGCGAGAAACATATATATATTTATGCAGATTCTTCATTATTTAAATAGAATATAGGGCCATAATATTCGGTGGCAACAAAAGTGAAACAACGCTTTTAGTGAATCGACGCAAAATGCCAAAACGAAATTAAAAGTCCTTCTGGGCAAATTGTGTCTTTGAACTAAAAAAAAAATAGTTTGATAATTTCTTTTAGTTTTATCAATATCGATTTAATTAAAGTCTTACTGATTGCATGAAAGTGAAATAGGATAAACACTCAGAAAAAGTCACGATTAGTTCAATTTTTAGCCCGAAAGGCATTCACCCAGAAGGGCTATTAATCTCGTTTTGGCATTTTGCGTTGGTTCGCTTTAAATGTCAGTTAACTTTTCAAACTGTTGCCACCAACTATTACAGCCTTGTATTATATTTAAAGAGATTAAATAATAAAGAATCTGCATAACTTTGTGTATGTTTCTCGCATTGTGATAAAACGACGCTACCTAGATCTGTGAAATGTTGAATAACGTACGTTTCCACTCGAATATGGGCATCTTGGAAACCCAAATTTGGAATTTGGAATTTATTTATTATCGATTTCATATTTTTTAAAACTTTAATGAATTTTTTCATTAACAAACTCAACGGTTTCAAAGCGAGCAATGGCAGCACAGTATGAAAAAAAAACATTTTTATATCCAGCCCGCAAGATTGTGTATCTTAAAAATGAATATTCTCATTTTGCTTTGCATTACCCTGAATTTTTTTTTGCTTTTCGCAATGGATACCAGTTTCTACTTGACCTCCGGTAAGTATATTGATCTTTGTACCATTTAATTATTTGCTTGGTACAACAATTCATGTACGACGGAATTAAAGGAGACCGATATTAATGGAGCTCAGATTCCAACAATTGAATCTAAAACACGCAAAATCAGCTCTCTTAAAATGGTGAAGTTTTTCAACAACTCGCAAATTCATGGTGAAGACCCTGAGAAAAATAATCTACTGCGTGCCAAAAAAGCACCGGATTACGACCATCGAACTTAACAACTTAAAATTACTCCCAGAGGAGCTGCAAAAACCACAAGATGATTCAACTCAAATTAAAGCAAATGAAAGCTTAAAAGCTAATACTATCACTGTGGTAAATAGCTCGTCCACTTCTCAGACTAATCAAACCCGCAACAAAACTGGTGCGCGCTTTGACTGATAGTGAGGGATTTATATCCCCACGTAATTCTGTCAAAAGACCACTTGCAACTCCACCGCAAAATGAGGTAAAACAATCAAATAAATTTGCGAATCTCAATCCAGACAAAAGTATGGTTGATGAAAATTCGCAGCAACCTCCATTTCAACCCAAAATTAACATTACACCTATTATCATGCATGAATTTAGTGGAAACTGGGAAACAATTAAGGAAGGAACGGAAAATAATAATATCAGAAATTACCATCCTAATATGAAAGATGGATCATTAACTATAAGGCTTTACGAAATCGATGAGTATTTCCAAACTAGCGGAATAAATATCTCCAAACTAGGGGAATGCAATTTCACAGCTTCAAGTTGAACTCAGAGAAACCCATAAAAGTTGTTGTTAGAAAGCTTCTCGACAACACTAATCGGGAATGAATTCAACAGGAACTACTCAGTAAAAAGATAGCTGCTCTAAAAGTCAGGCAACTTACATCCGTAAGAGATGGAAATTTAATAAAAGTTCCAGTTTTCCAAGTTAACTTAAAAAGATCCGTAGAAGGGAAAAGATTTTACAGCGTCGGAGCCATCAGAGCTGAGAAGTCGCAATTGAAACTTATAAATCGAGACCGGGACCCGTGCAGTGCCATAAGTGCCAGCGGTACGGGCACTCACGGGAACTCTGCCACTATAAACCTAGATGCCTAAAATGTGCACAATTTCACGAAACGTACACATGTATGCAAAAGAAAGAAGACAAAAAACCTGCTACTTGTGCTTTATGTGGCGAAGCATACGTTTCGTCCTACAAAGGTTGTGCCAAACGCTCAAGAAATATTTAAAAAACTATTGAAGCTGCAAGAAACAAAAAGGAATCCTTAAACTCAAGAAACTAAGATAAATTCACATTATCAAACGAAGAATTCCATTCTCTACGAGACACAACAGAACAAAATTGCTCAGAAAACGCTTCAGCCTAGTTTAGAAAGAAAACCTCGTAAGATAATAAAGAAAATAAATTATCCTTTCTTGAATGGGTAAAAATTCACTTACACAAAGTCAAAGAATTCTTTGCGAAATTCAAAGCTGACAAATCTATTATGGATAAACTTGATATAGGAATTTCCGCAGTAGACTACTTTTCAAACATTAATTTTGATTCCTAGTCTATTAACTTTAAATTAGCAAATGCATGAAAATGTTTTATGACACTTTAATTCCCTTCAACTATGACACTTTAATTCGCTTCAACTGCGGTATTTTACCCTCATCATCATCTCTGTTGAAAGGACTTTGTGTTTTTATTTTATCTTTTAATATTACTTAGTGTATTTAAATTCATGATATTTCATTTTGTATTTGCGCCTCTGTGCAATGATGCACTTTAGAAATAGTGCATCTTATTTTTGCAAGCAAATGGTTAATGGGAAACAATTATTAATATACTGGTCAAAACTCTTAGTAGTTGTATGCCAGCAATAAAGTGATGATACTTGATACCTGTATCGGAAATTCTAAAGATATGTTCATTTTAAAATTATTTTGCGATATTGCTGTTGAACTGAATTTTATGGTTTAAGTTTAAGGCATGATATTTAATAAATAAAAGTAGCACAGATAACGTTAACAAAACGCCCTTTTGGGCGTAATATAAAATCTGAAATCTTTCAAATTTTTTTGTTTGTTTTTGCGATTTTTTAAAATTTCTTTCACCGTTTTTAATTTTTTGAAGTGTATAATTTTGATTTTTCTGAAGCGAAATTTCATCTGTTTTGGTCTAATGGCGTAACTTTTACCATTAGATTTACGTACAGTATAAAATAAAGAATGTTTAATCTGCTACTCAGGTAGAATTTAAATCATATGTACACTGGTGTGTAAAACTTAAGCAACAATGTAAATTTTAATCAGATAGTGTTGTGTCGCGAATTCTGTGTTTTTAATTTAAGTGTTTTTAATGATTTAAGTAATCAATTATTTAAGTATTTTATTTGTATTTGTATTTGGTTTTTTTTTAGTTCGAAATTGTGAAGAGCGTAATGAATATATATATTTGGAAAGTGTGTACTTAAAATCATTAAGCAATTATTTTTTCCTTCAACGGTCAATTTTAACGCAGAGAGGGGAGCGTCTTCTAACGGAAGTAACATCTGTGGGAAATGCCTTTTAAGATGACAGTTGCAACATTGAGTAGTATATCGTTGTTCTCTTGTCTTTGTTCCAAAAGTGGGTAGCCGGACCTCCCGCGGTGATGTCGCCTTGTTTATGGCCTCGCTGGAAGTTGTAAATTGAATCTTTGAAAGGGCAGTTTTTTGTTGTTTCTTATATTTTTCGCTTGTTAGCAGAGGGGGTCGAATGTTTAGTTTCCAGTTTTTCGCAGGTGCTACTGTAGACAATGACTTAATTCTGATTCGTTTGGGGGTTTGAACTTGTCCTATTAAATTATATTGAAAAGTCTCGGATTGGCAAGAATTTAATTTTATGTGTAACTTTGGACCTATAATTGTGAGTGGGAGGAGAAACCGAGTTTTCCTCGGTTGTTGCGCGAGTTTTGAAGTCAGTTTTTACCAGAGTCTTCGAGAGAGTTTTTGGAGTTGAATATTTAGCAGAGAGGGCCTTTGGCCTGCGGCCAGGCCTACCCGGGCTTGGGTGGCTGGCGCTAGCGTTCTGCGGACGAACTCGGCTTTTAGCTGAGGAGATTTGCGATGCTGCACTTGTACCCCGACGGGTGGCTCGCGTTTGCGATGCGGCATGATGTGATTAATGGAGAATTTTCTTCTAAGTTGCGAGAGGTAGAACTCAGAGCCAACTCTTCCGAGTTTGAAGCGGGTTTTCCCGTAAAAGCGGAAGTGTAAGGGCTCGTACCTAAATGAAGCTCTCTGTTCGTGATTTTGATTGCCGCGCCTTTCATCTTTGAAGTTCTACAAGAGGTCATTTTTCGTGGACTTTTTTTGAATTTGATTACCTAAGATCCAGTTCAAGGCGGAATTCATCTGCAGCGGTTTCTCCTTCAACTTTAATGTTTTAGAATTTTGATTGCCGACCCTTTCATCTTTGAAGTTCTACAAGAGGTCATTTTTCGTGGACTTTATTGTAGCTCATTACCAAGATCCAGTTCAACGGCGGAATTCCTCTGCAGCCTATAGCTTCTTATCATGATGATCCCGAAGGTCAACTGTGAGTTTTTTTTTCATAAGATTATATTTTTTTTAGTAGTATAATTTAAACTGTTCTTGCTTAATCTGGGGAGAAAGAGGAAAATTTAATTGAAAAATAAGAAAAAATAAAGGGGGGAAGAAGAAGATTGTTTGTGTCTTGGTAGAATTTAAAGTTATTGTCAAAAACTTTAAATTCTACCAATTTATGTAAATTGAATTTCTATAGAAGTTGTTTTAAATTTTACATAAATTAAAGAAGAAATTTATGTAAATTGTAATTTCTATAGAAGTTGTTTTAAATGATTAATTTAATGTATTTCAGTATTTCTAAGTAACCGTTATTGTGTTAAACAAAAAAAAAATTGTTATCTTGATAAATGACTCTTGGAGAAATTTAATGTGGAATATTAATTGCATTTGTATGTAAGGGTAGTCTGGCCAGGTCTCCCATAAACTTATCCTAGATAATTAATAAATGAGTTTGATTATATGTTATTACTTGCATTTGTTTTTTTGTGTGTATGTAGTTGGTCTGTTCAGTCACTCCATTTGTTTGAGCCGGGAGGCTTTTAAGAAACATGGAGATTTTTGCTTGGGGTTATTGAAAAATGTTCATGCATTTTAGGGTTCTCACAACGCGCCCTGTTTTAGCAAATGTGTACTAACCACTTATTAATGATACTTTGAATGTGTTTTAAGATAGAATTTGAAATGACTTTTAGGTGCCAGGACAGTTAAATCTAGTGCTTGATTTTTAGTAGCGGAACTGATTGATTGGTGTCTGAATATTTCTTCTCTGGTGCTTATGAGGTTTTTGCTATGAAATGAATATGAATTATTCTTGAGTTTATTTTAAAATGAGTGAATTATAGAAATGCTTGGTTGAGATTTAGTATTTAGTTTTACCGAGTTCCAGAGAAGATTTATTCCAGCTTCCTTTTCAGGTTAAGTTTATTAAGAAGAATTTGCTTTGTCTTGCTATGTGTGAATTAACTGCTTTAAGAAAAGTTATATTTAATATTATTATAAGTCTAGTCCAAACAACCAGTTCCTTCCTCCCTTTCCAACTAATTCATTTATGTAAGTTTATTTTAAGTTTAGTTTGTCCGGCACCTAGAGAGGGAGTGAGTATGAGTTAAAATTTTAAAGAGTTAAAAGTAGTAAAACCCCCTAAGGTTTAAAAGATTATTTACCTCTATTTAACAATAGCCATGAAATTGCAGAAAAGAGGTTCTTGAGATCAGTAAAATGAACACGCAATTCAGTAGAAAGGTCATGCATATGCAAGTGTCAGGAACAAAACGTCACAAGCGGCGTGAGAGCACGAAAAACACGTGCAGTTGGCGAGCTCAGCATAGGACTACAATAAAAGGAAGGATGGAGGCGCAATTAAAGACATTCACTGCAAGTGCAAATGAGTTCTTTCGTGAAATATGGCTAGAAGAAATCCCCTGGATGACTTCACACGTGGAAGAATAATCAGAAAGCTGTAAGAGAGGAGTAGTGTGACAAGTGTAGCTGAACAGTTCGGAATCAACAAAAGTGTCTTTTCGTGTGCTTGGAAAGGTCTTCCAAATCATAGATATAGCTGTTAGAAAGCTTGGTGGTGCCCACCCCAAGAAATTAACTGCAGTGGATGACCGATATATCGTCCTACAGGCGAAAAGAGCCCGAAACCAGTTAGCAAGCGCCATGGCTCAGCAACTGTGTACAGCAACGGGGAGACAAGTGTCGCAGTTTACTGTATCCGGACGCCTTCACAAAGGTGGCCTATTCGCCTGCTGTCCTGAACGCTACATTGCTTTGAAAGTTGGCCATTGGCGCCACCGTTTAGAATGGTGCAAGGAGCACGAAAACTGGACATCTCATCAATGAAGTCGTGTCCTCTTTACGGATGAGAGTCGTTTTAATGCCACAAGCGATTTTCAACGCCAGTTGATTTGGAGACAGGTCGGGACACGGCTGTATCCCAGTAACATCACGGAAAGAGACCGTTAAGGTAGTCCTGGAGTTTTCGTCTGGGGAGGCATTATGCTGAACGGGCGGACAGAGCTCCACGTTTTCAACAGATGTTCTGTAACCGGAGATCCCTATTGTCAGGAGGTGATCCTTCTCAATGTGCGTCTGCTCCAAGGTGTTATTAGAGCAAACTTAATTTTTATGGATGACAATGCAAAGCCACACCAGACTCCTGCCTTTCAGAAACTATTGGAAAGTAAAGATATCACTCGGATGGATTGGCCAACGTATTCCCCTGGTTTAAATCTCATAGAACATGTGTGGGATGCTTTGAGGAGACGCTTTTCGGTATGATCACATCCTCCTGGTAACACCCAACAATTGAAACAAATGTTGATTGAGGAATGGGCACGCGTACCCCAAGATCTCTTGGACAATCTGGTGATGAGTATGGAGAGACGGTGCGAAGCAACCATTGAAGTAAGGGTAGGGCATATCCCATACTAAGGAACATCAGCTTTTTGTTCTTCCTCTTGTGTAGACAATCATGTATAATGATACTATGATTTCAGTAAAGCCGTTTTTTTGTTTGATTCCATACTGTGTGCATTGTATTCATTTTTGAGAAACTATGCTTTCGTCATCATTTAAGTATAAAATGCTGTCTCTCATTTCTAAATTTCATGTCTCTCAGATGATTTTTCGTGGAGTTATGGCAAAAAGAACACCTGTTGCTTAAGTTTTGCACACCAGTGTAGAAGATAATATTGAATATAAAAGTATATTTCATGTTTCTGGATATTTTATAGCATGTGTTTATAGCAGAATTTATAGTTCTATGCTTTGTTTTTATTTGGCATCTCACAGTCTGATAATACCAGTAAAATAACGAATTTGAAGTTTTAGTTTCAATTAAGCTAACCTTACTCTAAGTAGCTGTATAACTAATTCCTAAAACGTTAGTATTAAATGCATTCAATTCCGAAATTAATCTTTCAGATGAATTGGGAGACCACATTCTTTGTTTCCTTTGTCCGCCCCGAGCTCTTTTGATCCTTCTTACAGATGAAAGGAGTGGCACATTCCTTTTGGAAGATAAATATATTTTTCACATTAAAGATTCTCTTCGTTTTACCCGCATTATAAGCGATCTTCTTGAAGAGGCATTCAGTCTACAACACCGTTTTCAGATTAATGATCAACTGAACAACCTAGGTGGTCTTTTTCTGTTTATTTTATCACACGTACACACAAGTTTATTTTTCTTAAATTTTTTTTAGATTTCTTAAGAAATCCTCCTTAAAACAGAATTTAAAGTTATTTTAAATTGATTTATATTACTGAAAACTTGAATATTCAAATGTATTGCTTTAGATTTTTTATTCATTACAGCATTAAACGTGACGAAGGAAATACTTGATTTTTACGAATTCACAGAATTAACTGATTTCTGTTTCATAAAAATAGACTGAAATTAAGCATGCCGGCGATTTTCTCTGTTTAATAGTTAGCCTGAGTCAAATATTGAAATCAGTTTTTGATCCATCTCTACTACTCGATTTCATGAAATTTTGCATACTTAAGTATTCGAGATGATAATGCAGTATTTCAGAGCGAGGTTTTTTAAATTAGGTATAGCTTTAATTCTATTTAATACTGAAGCACTTTTTATGGATCTCTTTTGCCTGCACGTTTTTTAACAATCAAGCTAATTATCCCAGAATTTAGATCATTGCAGCACTGGACACAATGGAAATGAATTTTTTAAACAATATTTGTTCTACATCTGTAACGCCATTCATCGAACTTTGGAGACTTTCTATGTATCGAACGAAAGGTTGTTACTAATTAACGTCTGTCAACATTAGTGGAACTGCTGTCAAAGACAGATTTCTGAATCTAAATTATCAAAATTAAATTTAAATTAACTGAATGTAATTTTAAACCAATAGATAAACTTTGAATTAAGTGTGAACTAACTAACTGCATCGGAATGTTGATCAAAGTGAATAGTTTCCTTATGTTAGAAGGCAAAGAATTTCTTTATCATTTTCTATTTTCTATGAATTAAAAAATACTTTATATATATATATATATATATAGTATATATATATGTGTGTGTGTGTGTGTGTGTGTGTATGTGTGTGTAATGTAATGTAAAAACCCAAATAATTTTTTAAAAGGAAAATTT
>KK113855.1:214387-255546 GCA_000611955.2 Stegodyphus mimosarum
GAATGCAAATCAATGTAAAGAAATAAACTAAAATTTAACATGTTAGTTTTTTAATGATCACAGCATTCTTGGCTGTATGTAATTGAAAATAAAAGTAATTGGTGTTCTTAAACTTAAATGCTTTGAAATACTCAGAATTTTAACATTGTAACTACATTCAGTATATTAAAATTTATTTTTGAAAATGTCGATTTCTAATCAATCATTGTTAGCAATCTCACAGTAGTATTAGGACTTTTTGGATTTGGAAATGTGAAAAATCAGCTATGTCTTCGCTGAGACTTGAACTCGGATCTTCGATTAGCTACGATTAAACGCCATTACAGCACGCAGTGGCAAAAATTCCTTATATTTTCTCTCACTCAAAAGGCACCTGAGGAGATGGGAACGAGAACCAATCAACGAAATTCAGGTGGTGACGATTTATACCACCAAGTGCCACTGAAAATTAACAGCGTTTTCGGAGTTGAGGCAGGAAATCTCAGGTATGCTTATGTCGAATTATGACTTTCCTGTAGTTAGCTAGACTGCTACCAGTTTATGAGAACATTTAGTGGAGAAGGCGAAAACTTCACATAGTTCTATGAATAAAGCAAAATCATCTAAATAAAGTTTACGAAATTTTAAATAAGACTTAAAATTAAAGTTGACTAAAAATTATAGTTGCATATTAGAAAATATGCTATCATAACGGGGGAAAAACTGCTTTTTAATGCATTTATCTCAAAATGTGTAACCGTGTAATTTAAAAATGGTGTTATTTATTTTATAAAAGAGATAAGTTAGAAAATCTATTTCATTCTAAATAATAGCATTTAATGCTTAGGATATTTCTTTGATCTTAAGAAGGAATTCTGGTTACCATTTATTTAATTAAAAATCGTAACATTAGTTCCATAGAGGTGTGTTAAGAATTAGTCTGTACAAGCTATTATCAGGAATATTTTATTAATAAATTTCTCATTATTCGTGAGGTTGTAAGTTGTATTGAATATCGTTTGAATCTAATTTCAGAATTGAATAATTATTGTTACTTTACAGAAAAATGAAGATCTACTAAACCCAACAATTAATACCGAAGGTTTTCTTAGCAAAATAAAAATAAAGCATGAAGTAATATTTCTTCAAATGTATTTAAGAGCCTTAAACGATAGAAAAGATTTCACCCAGAGTTTTCATTTCGAATTCTTGGTTATCTAGTTTTCGAATTGATAACTTCAATATCATATATTTTGCTACCGAAGAAATACTAAGTAACAGAATGTGGAAATAAAGATATAAACAAATGATATACTGAGTTCTTATCCATAACTGAAGTTATACGTATCATTACATAAAAATACACATATCGTTCTTAAACACTTATTTATGATTATTTATAATTAAACTTAATGCGTGAGTGTGACTTATCTCACTTGTCAGACAGTAACAAGTTTGATGAAATGAACAATGAAAGGTTTATTTTAACGCTATTTTTTTCTGCTTAAAAAAATTTTGTTTGCTATCTTTACTTTTAAATTAAAATTTTATCTTGTATTTAATATATATCCAGTATTATTGGGATTTATTCAATATTGCTACTATTCGCTTGAGTTTTGAACCATTCCAATCTTTTGATTATTGATTGAATTACTTTTCAATCATTAAATTTAATTCACTATTATTTCAGCAGAAATTTTTCTTATGTCATAAAATATCATAAAAATAATAAAAGATGGTTTTTGTTTTTATTTACAAGTTATTTGCCACGACATGTCTCTCGAGTGGAGCGTCGAATGTTTTTATAACTATTCTTACCATGACAATTTTTTTTTTATCTAACAGAAGTCTTTATTAGACAAAAGAAACAAGCCAGTAATGCCAAATGACTGTCTCATTGTCGCGAAGAAATCTGGCTGTCACGTTATTCATTTCGTATTCATTATTTTCTGTCTCGAAGGCTGAGGAGGGAAAAGGGAAGTACTAAAGATATTTCTCGTGTCATTTGTTGTGAAGTTTTCTGGGCTGAAATATTGGAATTATTGAACAAATCTTCTTCAAAAAGCGTAGTTAGTATTATGCCAGATTATTTGGTATTACTTCATTATTTTGTGAACACAGTTAAAGGAAAGCTCGATGTATTCCTGATATTCTGGGTGAATAATTAGACAACTCCAGCTTTTAACTTGTGACTAATTTTTCATAATCAGTACTTCAAAACAATACGATGTTAGAACTCTTGAATATTTTCATTGGTTGAAAGAAAAATATTTGAAATTAGGATGAGTTCAATTAGTTTATAAAAACGTTGCGTTGCATTTTGAGGGAAACGATATGAAACCCCATTCTTCAAGAACCATTATTGTTGGAAATTATTATTATTATCTGAGGTATTGAAGTACCGAGAATATCATTATGGAAATCTTAGCGTAAAAGGGTTGTTGTTGTTGCTAATGCTTACAATTACAGTCAACCCAAGCCCACGAAATTCCTCTTGGCAAAGTGCGCAAGTTTACGCCTGTCGAGCACCTTACAGGTGACAGCGCGATTTAGGTCAGTTTGGCCCCCTCCGCCAATTGTGATGGAGAGCACCTTGGGGGGAAGGGTTCGAGGGTTTCCTACCCTCTTCTCCTACCACCAACCTCTCGAAAGGACTTTCGGCTTGCCGCATATTGCCATGCCGCAAGGACGCTATACACTTACAAACATCCATGCGTTCTTCGGGATTCGAACCCGGGCTCCTCGGTATGGCAGTCAGCGACGCTAACCATTACACCGGTCGGAGGGCTTAGCATAAAAGTGAGAGTGATAAATAGACAGTATAATTCGCATAATAAAATTATATTTTTCTTGTTTAAATGGAGATTTATTACGAACTACATATTGGTTGGTTGAGGATATATTCATATATAATTACGTTCATAAATTCACATTTGCATTAGAAAAAAATTTTGCTCATATGAAGGGAAAAAGAACTTTAACATTTAAATACTTTTGGATTACTCATAAGAAAGGGAACAATTATGAGTTTAAAACAAAGAAATTGTTCTTAAAATAATCGAAATTAACACATCATTATAAATTCATTATTTGTATTAGAGTAACTAATAATATGAAGGTAAAAAGACGGTGTTCTATTTTTACTGAAACTAGCATTAATTTTAAACTAGTATCAAATGCTCTTTTGTTCATTTTCTTACTGGGTTTTCTTAATATTGTTCTGTGATTTCTCCCTTAAGGGCCTTCACATTCAAGTTTATCTGAGCTAACAGAGACATATTGCACAGATGACATTGCTGCACGAAGTCGAAAAAACCAGTTTGTCTTCACAACTTAGGGAGTTGAAAAATCCGATCTTCACATATTGCGGAGCTAGTCGACCCACGGAGTCGACTCCGTTAGCTCACATAACCTCAGAATGACGGCCTTTTAGAGTGCTGTTCAGTCTGGAATGTTACTTTTGCTTTGCCAATTCAGCCGAAGTACCGATAGAGTAGGACCAGAGCAGATACACGTTTTAGCAGTTTGTTTTAAGGCTGAAGATGAGAACCATGGTTCTCTTTGGGCCTTTCATCAACAATCCTAATATTCTTTCTAATCCTAATTTTCCTAATAGTCTCGGGACCGTTGACCTTAAAGTTCTTATATTTGCTTATGAGATATTCTCGGAAGCTTGCATCACAATTACCATTACAGATAACTGCAAACTAGTGAAAGAAATTTATAGTCTGTACAATGAAAAAGCGAGCACATAACTTCTAAACCATAACCAAAAATGAAACCTTATATAAGCGAAAGAGAGCTTCCGTATTTTACTTCTATCAAGTACAAATAACGTTTATTACATCTATCGCCGTTATAAGATAGACATACCAAATACTACTTTGCTCTGGTATGCTTATCTCACAAATAATATGTTGGGAACGTTTAAAAACGTCAAGAGCAAACCCAATGCTACAGGCAAAATTTGTTTTCTCTTTAAAGAATTCAAAAGAGAGACACTTTCATTAAAAAGTCCTTTTGAAGGTATAAATTTCTATGCAAGTAGCAAATTCTCATTTTTGATTCTATAACATAAAATGCAGCACACCAAAAAGGAATTATCCGAATGGTGCGAAAATCAGTAGGTGTGATGTACTGAGAAAAAAAAAGGGAGGGGGGAGGAACACTTCTATATCTCCCGTTCTACCGGGCCAATTGACGAAATTCAAACTGCGTTTTTCATTTCTCGAAAGCGCGGCTCAGGATATATATTAGATTTAAGTATAGCATTGTTATAGCATAGGTATTTTGACACAAAATCGGACATTTTCTGAAATGATATTTCGATCCTACGACTCAAATTACGGCCAAATATTAAATTTTGTAAAATTTGGTGACGGAGAAATTCAAAAATTTATCTTGGCGCAATTTCTTTCAGTTTGCGGCAAGAATAATTCACTTGGCGAACTTCTTAATATATGGCAACCTATTTTCCTTTCCCTTTTTACATTGTGCACGAGGGAAAAATGTCACATCGTTCCTACTTTCAAATAATTTTAACAGAAATGTCACATCGTTTCTACGTTCAAATAATTTTAAGAAAGTGCTTAAACCACATTTGATGTTTCAGTGCTTTTAAAAAATATGCCAAATTTCAAAACGTGGCAGTATATAAATTCACGTATATTTTCGGAAATTTGGAATAAAAAATTCTAATTTTTTGAACGAATGCTTAAAAATACATCTACTTTAAGATGATGGTAAAAATTTTATAGATTATAGTTCAAAATGTTTTTCGAAAAATTCATAAAAATTATTTAAAAATATAAATTAAAAAAATAAATCATAAAAAATAAGCGAATTTTATTCGGAATGAACCCAAATTTCGAAATGTGAAAGGAAGAATCAAATAAGTTTATTAAAAAAGATTAAGAGATTAATAAATATATACCAAATTCAATCAACATGGGGGAGCTAAAATTTTGAGAGCTATTTTTTAAAAACTACTTGTGCGATTTTTACAAAACTTGGCAGTTTGATATAATTTGAGTCATAGAATCGAAAGATGGAAAAATATTGGCATGTCATTTCAGAAAAAGACCGATTTTGTATCAAAATACCTATATTAAAACAATGCTATATATAAATCTAAAACGTATCTTAAGTCGACCTTTCGAGAAATGAAAAACGTCAGTTGAATTTCGTCAATCGGCTTAGTAGAATGCGAGATACAGAACTGTCCCCCCCTTTTTTGCGCAGTGTACCTGTATTAAAAATAAAAAGCTAATATTAGGACTTGAATATTTTATTCAGGAAATACAGTTATAGAAGAAAAAATAAAGTAAAATAAAAATAAATAAATAAATAAATTATGCGTTCACGTATCTCTGGCCCTGATGGGACACAAGTACCTCACAGGCATCCTGGATGATAAAAGATGATTTCAAAGAATTCCAGTTATAAAATGAAATGGTACCCCTCTCTGTAACTCCTGGTTGTCGGGCTGTGTGGCAGACGACAATCATCAGGTCCTTGACGTCTCCAGGCACGTTTTTGCGGGTCATCGGGGCTTAATTCGAAGTAGGATTCACAGCTGAAAATAATTACACTCGGGTCTGTGTGATTCCACGTCAAATGCATGAAACACCACTCAAGCGTGCCTGGCTGTGTGCAGTGAGGAGCAGTAGGCGCAATAGCCACAGCGACCTGATCCTCTGCTCACTGAGTTGAATATCAAGGGTCATTGCCAATTGCTGGAAGCTGTGGGCAAAAACAAGGATTTCACGATTTGTAGTTCTCCCCCTCATTCATTAAGATTTATAGATGATTTTTAGGCCTTTCGTTTTGAAATCTTTTAACAGACAGAGTTTTCGTGCCCTCATAGATGAATGACATATAATATAACTATGTTTATACAATTTTGTAACTTTTTCAATGTATGTGTTCCAGAGATAAAATGTTTTGGACTATAGCTTAAATCCTCCTGAACCAACGGAATTTAAAAAAATTTTTTATCTCCCCGTGCACCACAGATGTTCAACACGGGGCTTACAAAAGTAAGTTAACTAAAACATTAAATATTACATGCATAACTAAAAAAAACAGAGAGGAGCAGTCTAGACTTAAAACGAAACATATAAATTCACTGGCCAAGTCAGACCAAGCTTTTTTAAATCGTCATGTAAGCATAATCTAGGCCATCAAAGGTAAGAAAGGAAAAAATCAAATGTTCCACATCTTGAGGTACACTCACATAAATTATTTGATCTTAAATTGAAACGAAACAGGTAACTTACAAATTTACCCTGACCAGATAAAAACTGAGATACTTTAAAATTAATAAAGAGGAAAGATCCGGAATGCAGTCTATGGTAAATAGTAGGAAGGAACATTTTGCTGCTCTCAGTATAGCAATATGAAATATATTCCTCATTCCACTTAGATAAAAGCTTATTATAATAAAAGAATTTCCAAGAACTATTTGGAATGATAATATTGATATCAATGGATAAATGTTTAGCATCTTTAGCTAAGAAAGCAGCTCTTTGATTTACACAGAATCCATGATGACCACGCACATAAGCAAAACGAACATCAATTCTTCTATTTCTAAGAGAAATGACAGCTAATAGAACTTCGATTACTAATTTGTCGTTGCTGGTGATACTGTTCAAAAGGTGAAGAGAAGAAGGAGAATCAGAATATAAAAGGTATCTTGAGGATGCTGTCCCATTATCGTTGATCCCCTTGACGACAAGATAAATACAAAGAAGTTCTGCTTGAAAAACTATGCATTCATTTCGAATATGGTGCTTAAAATAGCAAACCTCAAATTGGTCTTCAAAAAGAACAAATGCTAAACGAATATTACCTTTCATTTTACTGCCATCTGTAAAGCAAATCATATAAAAAACGTTTCAATAGTCTTTTAATGGCAAAAATTTATACGCTCTAAAGCAGTTAACAGTGGAATGTTGCTCACGAAATTACGAAATTAAAAGATTGGCGCCATTTCTGGTGAACTTGTAAAGAGTTCATGTTAATTAACCAATTATTGTGATTTAACTTCTCCTCTCTGTAGTCCTCACCAAAATACTAATTACTTGTTTCTCGTATTTAAGAGTTTTGAGTGTTTTAGTTTTCGAGCTTTCCGAAGTTTCGCCTGCCGTTACGTACTATCGCCAGCTCTGGCAGAGATTATTAGCCATTTTGCTACTTGCCGTTAAAAACGCTCTCTTAAGTTACTTGAATCAGCTTAAGGAGATCATTTTGTGTATTCTGCGACTACGCTACTTGGATTTGAATTTCAGCTTACATTATTTTAAATAATTGCAAATGGAGGAGTTTTGCTTGTAAGCACAAGTGGTGCCTTCTGTTAAAGAATCAATAAAAAGTCTACTTTCGCAGCACTCTGTCACATTAATTTGGACTGGAGCGATAGCTCGCTTGTCACCCTACTAAGGACTAGAAGAGAAGAATATTTAAGAGGGTTTCAAGAGCTCGAAAAGAGTAGTAACAGACTTAGTTCTGAGTTTATGCTGCTTTTGAAATTAGCTCTCCAGCGTGTGTTAGACACATTTCAGTTTATATTGATATTTCTCGACTCGGCTTTGCTGTGTGCAACGGATTAGCGTTAATTAAGCTAAAGGAGCCAGTCATTAGATATCTTAACTTGTAAGGTTTATCCTAAGTTTTTAAAAGTTATCTTTAGTTAATGCCTATTTCCTATCTTTTCTATTTTTAGCTTACACTTTCCCACCAGAATGCGTCTTCAGAATCGCGTTTAATGCAAATGAGTAAGAGTAGTATTTAAGTCTAAGTTTCACTGACTTCGTTAGAGAGCCAGAGTTTCTGATTAGCTTCTAATATAGGCCTTTGGGCTACGTCTCTCTCTAAGCTATTGCTACGCTCGGCCGTACTCCATGCCCTTGATAGCTTCGCCTACTTAATTGAGATTTAGGGGCCAACTACTTAGAATCTTGATAGCTTCAGCTATATCTTTTTAGTTAAGCATTAATTCTTATTAATTTGAGTTCGAGCCCAAGTGGAAGCTTTGCTGTACGCTCTGAGATAGGAGCCGACTGTGTTAATCCTTATTTTGAGAAATAATAATTAACCCTTCTTGAGTCTTACGTCTCTGTTCACACACTCAGCGATTATTCGCATTTCGGTGTAAGAGGTTCCCCACATTTAACTGTTAAATAAAAGGATGGAACCCCACACACTTATTAGTGATTTGTTACATTCTTATTTTCTGTTCAATTACGTTAGCCGCAAGTGGTGGTGATTTGTGAGCTCGAAGTGCGTGCATCTGTTTTAATTTAGTTTAAATAAAAATGTTATTTAAAACCTTTCTTCTGTAGTATTTATTATTCAAGACATAGCGAGAATTCGGTCCTTCGTCTTCCACATAGAGTCTACCTAAGAAAACCCGAAAACCCATAGACTTTATAGTATATTTCGTACTGATGCATATCTGCACGTGTTGTTTTGTATTTTGAGGGTTTTTTAAATAAAAGTACATCATAATTCACAAAAGTGTTTTAGTGGTGGTGATGGGGTGTTCAAGGCAGCCCAAAATAGATCACAAAGGACCATGTAGTAGTCATGACGCAGCCAGCTATCTCAGTGATGTTCCCAGAGTACAGCAGCTTGTTGAAAAGAGAATTTTTTTGCGGGTTTTCTTTTAATTTTTAAATTTACTACAAACTCAACCTCTCTTGGTGCCGTGACAAACTAAAAAACACAATTCTCATAAAAATATATTGAAATTCATGAAATCAAGGCAAAGAGACTGGTGTTTGAAAACAAATTAATTAATACTTTAAGCTATATTAAATTTTCATAAATCCCCAACACAGTACATTAAGTTTTACCATATCAACTCTCAGCTCTTAAGTTCAATGAAATGAAAAATCCTCCCTGGTGTTTTGTTAAACTCAAAATATTAATATTCATGTAAAATGCATTACCGACACTAAATCATTAACATGCTATCTCTCACTAAAACTAACTTATCGGCTCTCCTTCCTGAAAACACATAAATTTCAATACAACTTTAGAAGTAGCCACAAACACTTAAAAGTAAAACACAGAGCATTTCAAAACACCAGGAAAAGATAAATTTCACACTAAGAATCAAAACACCAGTTATGTTAAATTAATAAATCTGATCGTATAGTTTTAACCCTCATTAAATTCTCCTACGCCCGCAATAAACTACCCAGGTTCGAAGGGAAGTTTAACCATGCTTTCCGAAAGGATCACATGGGTAACCTATAGTAGACCACAAGATAAAAAACACAAAAAAAGCATACAATAGTAAATCAGTTAAAAAAACATTTATTTAATATTCCAAAAGATTATCCATTCAGAATAGCTGGCCAGACTACCCCTACAAACATTTACTAAAAAATTACTCACAATTCTTCATGCGACAATCTGTACCATGATCAATATTGTATTTAAAATTATTAGTTACCTTACAATAATTTCGTAATTATCGCTGAACCATACTAAGTACTCTGAAGCAATTTTTTTATTCTTTAAATATTTCCAAATCTTACCAAAATCTTAATGAAACAATTTACACTTTCTATTAATTTTAGAAGGTTACTCAAGCATTTAAACTCACAATACATATACAAATATTTTAAATCAATTTTCGTAAAGTGAAAGATGAAGTTTTTTCCTAATAATCGATTTCACAAAATCCTAAATCAGTTAAGGGCAATAAGTTTGAGGACACATATAGAATTAAATACAAAATCAAAAAAATAATCAACTCACGGTGGAGAAAAATTCCTGTCCAGATTTCGTCTCCCTATTTGTCTACGAAAACGCACGTAAAAGAAGTTCAAAAATCTTTCTTCATCAATGCCGCACCAAATTGTCAATTCGCCTGTTGGAGAAAACTTCTTGATGGATACAGACCTTATGCATGCAAGGAGGTCCAACTTAACGTGAATGTCCACCGACATTTCGATGATGTTCTCAACAAAGATAAGTGCAAGCCGCAGAAATCTGTAAGTGAAAGCCCACCTACTTCTCAATGATGTTCTCGCTGAACATAAATGCAAGTCGCAGTAATCTGCAGGTGAATGACATTTTTCTCCTAATTTTTTTATCAGTAATCTGGAACGTCAGCGGGAGCTTTTAATCACATTTTTCCTCAAGGAAAAACCATCAGTGAGAATAGGACATACCCGTAGACCTTCAGAAAGATTCGCCGACGACGATACAATGGGAGCCCGCATCGTTCTCGGGCCAATTCTCGCACGGGCAACCCCGAGAAGGGGCCGCCGGTCTCTCTCTCTCTCTCTCCCCTCAAAAAGGACTCGAAAAATTGACAAAATCTTGAAAAATCTCCTCTCGCCACGGGAGCGACCAAATTTAAAACCTCGCGACGCTCAAAAAGTGCACCGCCTCTAAAATTACTATTGGTTAAAAAAATCCATAAAATTAAAACTCACCAATGCTACACAAAACAGTAACCCTCTCTAACCACTAGAAACAGACCAATAAATGCCCAACAAAATTCTAAGAAAATCAGTTCTATCCTTTCACAGTGACAAGCCCCTATTTTCAAGCTCAAAAACAAGGTAGTAAATCTGTTAACGTTGCGACTCTTCAGACAAATCCTAAATTTTTGTACCCTCATAATTCTATCAAGAATCGGCGCCGCTAAGCTAATCGCCTTTGAACGAGAAAAACACATGTTCGCCCCCGCAAGAAAAGGAGACGAAAAATGCAGCTGGCCGCCGACCCTTGACCCCAAAATTCTCCTCTCGTGATAACGCAAAAACAGGGTATCGCTGTACAAGCTTTTTTGATAACTTAAAGAAATTTTACCCAAATGAAAAGAAATAATTTAGCAACAGTATAATTTAAAAATTAACTCAAACAAACATGAACATTAAAATTTTACTATTCACTGTGAATTAATAAAATTAATAAGCACTGTAAAATAATACTTAAAAAATCTACACAACAAGCTCATGATCATAAGGATATTCCCCAAGAAGAATCAAGGGTCCCATAATTGCGCGACAGTCCAAAATATGGCCTGGTCTTAATGCCATTTCACCATATTTATTGCAAGTACTGTAGAATCTAGTGCCATCTCTTTCTATCTTCATACCATAAAAGTTCGAGTTACAGTTTTTGTGATATCTCGATTAGCATTAATTTCAAAAATTTGGTAGTCTTTTTTGTCATGGTACTTCCTCTAAGTCGATACCATGCTATGACATTTCCATCGTCAAGACTAATTGGATTACTATTACCATCGCTGAGATCTCTTGTCCTTTTTTGCAAGCCCGTCTGCCATTTTCTTTCCGAGAATACCAGCATGAGCAAACACCTGCAGTGGATTTTATTTAGATTGTCAGTAAGTATTTTAGTAGACTTAGCTTATAAGTTTCTGTATGATTCAATCAAGTATTTGTAAATAGCAGCTCAGAATTGAAGGAATCGTCTTTTCAATCTTGTTGTCGTTTCATTGTATAGTTTCCAGTTTTGATACACTATGTAGAAATTTTATGAATTCCAGAAAATTCGATGATTTCCGAATCGAACTTTCTATTTGAAACTTCAAAGCAGTGTAACATAGATTCTGTAAGTTATAGGTGCAGATATAGATGTAGGTAAAAGTATGGAGGATAACAACGATGTACATTGCGAAAAAAAAGGGACAGTTCTATATCTCCCATTCTACTGGGCCGATTGACGAAATGCAAATTGCATTTTTCATGTCTCGAAAGCGCGAGTTAGGATATGTATAAGATTTATATATAGCATTCTTCTAATACAGGTATTTTGACACAAAATGGATTTTTTCTGAAATGACAGGCCATTTCTTTTCCATACTTCGATTCTACGAGTCAAATTATGCCTAAATATTAAATTTTGTAAAATTTGGTGCGAAATTTACGGACGAATTTAAGAATTTATCTCGGCATATTTTTTCTAGTTTGCGCCAAGAATAATTCGCTCGGCGAAGTTCTTAATTTATAGCAGCCTATTTTCCTTTCCTTTTTTTCATTGTAGACGAGCGGAAAAAAAGTCATCGTTCATGCTTTCAAATAATTCTAACAAAGTGCATAAACCGCTTTAGGCTTTATTATCGCTTATAATGACTATGCCAAATTTCAAAACGGGCCGCTATGCAAATCCATTCCTAGCAAATTTTGAATAACAAACCCTAATCTTTTGCATGTGTGCCTAAAGTTGTAAAGTTTGGTGCGAAATTTACGGAGAAGTTCAAAAATTTAGCTTTAGCGCACGTTTTTCAGTTTGCGCCAAGAATAATTCACCTGGCGAATTTCGTAATGTATAGTAACCTATTTTCCTTTCCCTTTTTTCATTGTGGACGAGCGGAAAAAAAGGGATAGTTCATTCTTTCGAATAATTTTAATAAAGTGCGTCAAGCATATTTGATTTATTATCGCTTATAACAAATATAACAAATTTCAAAACGACCTAACATGTAAATTCACGTATATCTTAAAAAATTTTGAATAAAAAAGTCTTATTTTTTGAAGGTACGCTTAGAAATACATCTACTTTAAGATGATGGTAAGAATTTTATAGGTTATAATTCAATTTTGTTTTCGAAAAAAATATAAAAATTATTTGGAAATACAAGATTTAAAAGTAAATCATAAAAGACGCGCGAATTTTATTTGAAATGAACACAAGTTTAGAATTCTAAAAGACGTAATCAAGTAAGTTTAATAAAAAAAGAGATATTTTTAAATATAAATCCAAGTCAATTAGCATTGAGGAGCTACAATTTTGAGAGCTAATTTCTTAAAAAGTACTCGTGCGATTTTTACAAAACTTGGCGGTTTGGCATGATGAAAATGGGGAAAAAAGTAGCATATCATTTCAAAAAATGTTCGATTTTGTGTCAAAATACTTAGATTAGAACAATGCTACATATAAATCTAATACGTATTCGAAGTCGTGCTTTCGAGACATGAAAAAAGCAAATTGAATTTCGTCAATCGGCCCAGTAGAACGGGAGATATAGAACTGTACCATTTTTTGGGGATGGGGGGCAGTGCACAATGGGTCAAGTGGTAATGCCTTCCCAGACTAACTGCAAGAAAAAAAATGAAAGCTTTATGCAAGAGTTTACAAAGGCTGAGGGAATGAGCAACTGAGGCTTTCCAAAGGATCTAGAGTTTACCTATTATGGTACATCCTGCATTCAGTATTTATTAAAAATAATGATTTGAGACATGAACTATAAGTGACTGCGAGAAACACTGTTAATAGAATACTAAAGGAAAATTTAGAGCTTCTTATCCTTAGCTGAACAAAAGGGCGTGTGGTTTTAAACAAACAGCTGGCATAAGACATTATCCATTTTAAATGCGCATATTAAAATGCTTTATTTCTCAGCGTTTTTATATTTTGAAATTCTTAGAGATTTTTTTGTTTTGTTTGAGGATTTATTATCATTATTACCGTTAGAGCTACTGCAGCTATTTTTTAACATTCTTAAACGATTACAATCGTTTCTAATTTTTAGTAAAACTCATTGTTTAACTACTATTCGTCTGTTCATTAAAGAAATCATATACTACATAACAGTTCACATACTACATAATTTAAGAAATCATATACCACATAACAATGCTGTATAGACGCTTAGAGCGATGCTTTTAATAACATGATATATCTCAGAGTCAAAAACATGTTTTAGAATCATAGAATAAAAATAAACCAAGAGTAGCTGTGTGAATCCCATTACTTTCGAAAGATTTTTGCTGAGAAACTAACTCAGCTGAGATATTCAATACTTCGTATCGAAGAAACTCTAGAAACATCTTTCGTTAAGTATCAAAGAACAATTTTGAACATTGAAGAAATACTAGAACTCTGAGGTTTAGTTTTATCGAAGCCTAAAGATTATTGGTTTTAATAACTTGAGAGAATAGTTATACTTCGAATTTTTCGAGATAGAGTTATGGTGCGCGGTTATTAAATTTTTTGCTCGTTTTAGTTAAGGTTGAAGTTTAAAGTCTACGCAAAATTGACGTATTTCATTTACATTCGTTTACAGTAGAACAGTTTCTTATTAAATTTAAAATTCTCTGACATCTTGAGTTTTCGTTATTGAGTTTACGAATTTACAGACTTATAACTAGACGGTGTTATGAAAATTTCTTGAGTTTCAGTGCGTTCTGTAATACAGCCAGAGATGAAAAAATAGAAGATTTGTTAAAGTTTCACCACTTCATGCAAGTCACACGAAAATCCGCATTAAAACAAAAGAGAATAAGAATTTAACTTTGCTTTTCAAGAAAGTTAGCTCGTTACATTTCTTTATCTGAAATATTTTTAAATATTTAACGTAAAAGAATGTGAAGAATAACTATTACACTTTCGTTTTTATTGGTTTTCATTACATAGGTTTTGTATTAAATATGTTAATTATGGATTTTTGAAAATGTTTTATGTGTATGGACACAGAATTTAAAAGTATACGAAAGGAAATAACGCTACACATTTTATTTCACTGAATAACAATAATTTGTTTTATTATTTAGGTCTTTTTACCATAAAAGCCCAAAAAGAAAGTTTTGGGTAGTACTTTTCAAGCTAGCGTAACTGTAAGTTATGCACACCAAAGAATGTTGAATATGAGTTTATAGGTAATTATAGTGGACAGTTTTAAAATTCAGTACCCTTTTCTTTATCACTGAAATAGATAATTTGCTGAACACTTACATCTAGGATTATAATTTCATTTCTAACAAAGCGTAATCTATACTAATGTAATAGTAATTGTCACTGGAAAACAAGGTTTTTAGTATTAAAAGGAAAAAAAAAAACAAACTTATAATCATTCTGTTGAAATAGTTCTGTTGCATAATGATTCTTTGAAATAAATGCTAACATTAGAATGCTGTTTATTATGCTTTAATAATTATTTGTGTATAAAAAAAATTGATAAACTTTCTGTACCATTAAATACAGCTAGATACATAATTTACTAGGTTATACACGACATGGAACTGCCAAGACAGTTGTTTCTTCAAATGTTACTAAGTACTTGTAAAATATACTTGGCAAAGAAATTAACAGCGAAGGTTTCAATTTTTCTCTCTATTCCTGCTTAACAACATTGAATGTTTTAGTTTAACTTGATAATCAAAATTCTTTACGATTTTAGTTTCGGGTTACTTTAACCGCATATTCATCAGTATTAGTAAGACAGCAAATGCAGACTCGATATATGGAACATCATCAAGTTTAGATTATCAGCTTTCTTTCTATGTATAGACATCGATTAGATAAATTACAGATTTCCAGTAATTATTAATTTTATAAAGTCAAACAACAAAAATCAGCGTTACATTTGCAAATTTTCACAGGACTAGTTTCGATGGTTTTGCCGAACCATCAGTTGCCAAAGCGAGGTAAGATATAGTGATTAGATAAGATAAAATAAAACGGCTGGACACTAGTTAAGCTACTGGCGCCATCTATTAATGAAACTAGAACTAAAATATAATTTTTTTAAAGAGTGAAGGCAAAGATAGATTAGAATTAGGGTCGTTAACTAGAACTCTGAAACACCTCTAGACAATCTACAATGAAAGATGTTTTTTGAATAATTTTGGCCTCAGAAAAATTGAAACTGTGATTTTCGGACGAACAATGCTGGACAACAGAGGACTTTTGTGTTTCCTTTTTTCTGACATATGTCTCATGTTCCTTAACGCGAAATTTTAAGGCTCTCTTAGTTTGACCACTGTAAATTAAATCACAATGGCAAGGAATCCTGTAAATACTCCAGGAATTCATATCCGGAAGGAGGTCTTTAAATATGGAACTCGGAATTTTATTGATAGGAGAATAAACAACCTGAAAGTTAAATTGCTGTAAAATACGTGCAATTTTATAGCTAATTGATGAAAAGAAAGGAATAACAACAGAATTCTTGTAATCTCCTAAAACAAGAGTGTGCCTTTTGGTGTGTTGAGATGAGAATTTTTTTAACTGCTTGATTAATAACGTTGGTTGAAAAGCCCCTGCCAATAGCTATTGGTTTTAAATAAATTAGTTCTTGATCAAGAGCCAGTTTGGAGGAGCATACTTAAAGTGCACCGGAAAACATAGGAATAAAATGAAGTTAACTTTTGTTTAGTCGGAAGACATGATATGAAGTGTGGTGAAAGGCAAACCGATGTAAACCGTAGTAGTGAAGTTGGATGCGTTACGTGTGACCAAAATGTCGAAGTTCAAAAGTGAACTGAATAGCAGGATCAATTAAATTCATTGTTGAAAGAAACTTGTTTAAATCCTCTTTATTACCATCAAACAGTGTAAAAGTATCATCTAACCATACCGGGATGTTTAAAGTTTAAAATAATTTTGATTCATCATAATTCATGTCGATGTCAGCCAGGATGGAACTGAGCGGGCTTCCCATGGATAATCCCTCAGTTTGCTTGTAACACTTATTTTGACAAAACAATATGCAAAAAAAAAAAATGCGTTTGTTTCAAACAGAGTTGAGTGAAGGAAATTAGCTTACCAATTTCGATGCAAGATAGATGAAATTCGCGAAGTCTGATTTCTAAACATCTTAATGCACCCTCCACTGGAACATTGGTGAATAATGATTTTACATCAAAAGAAAGCAAGAGGAAATTTCTAGGGGAAGTGCTTTTAACTTTTTTACAAACTCTATTGAATTTTATATGGTGCAAATGTTATTATCTAATAGAGTTGAAAACCTAGAAACTAAATATTTAGCTAACGGGTACGAGGCAGTGCCTAAATTTGATACGATAGGGCGGAAAGGAATAACATTTTATGAATTTTTTGAAGAGCATATAATTTGGCACAATTCCAACAAATGAGATAAGCGACTGTTTTGAGTTGGTAGAAAGGATTTGTGAAGATTTGATCGCAGTTTCTATTTTTGAGAGGTCCGAAGGTGAAAGGTCTTAGAGATCCGAATATATGATCCTTCGTTTACGAGTTTAGTGACACCATCGATGCAAGTTTCCGGTCCATGATAAAGAGTTTAGTGACACCATCTTGCCCATTAATTGTTTCGCAATTCAGTACACTGTGTTGGACAGCATCACAACCAAATCAAAATTACAGTAATAATTTATTAAATTTATATGTTTTCGTCAAATCTAATGAATAACAGAATAATAAAATAGTTATAGAGAAGAAATCATAACCGTGTCCACAAAAGGCCTTATCCGGCACTTTGTTTTGACAATCATTGTTTATAAACACATAATTTGAACTACCAAAAGGTTTCAAAGGAAGCAAATATTCACGTTGTGGTATTTTTAAATTTAAAGAAATCAATTTTTCAAAATTTACGAAATTAAAATTTTTATGCATTCGTCATGTCTTTATACTTGTACTAGCGGAAGTACCCGATGCCAGTTGAGTTAGGTTGAAAGTAAAGTATCTAACAATAGAGAGAACGATACCACTGTAATTGTTTTCTAATAACGATGCAAAAAATATGATTCATAGGAATCCATTTTTCAGTCAGATGCGATATAGAGCCCACATAAAACATTTCCATAGAAAAATAAACTAATTCTCTCTCGTTATATCAGCAACAATGGCACGCAGTTTTTAATGATTTTCGGCTTTCTAATCAAATGGTAGTAAAAGTTCAAATTCCTTCCAATACTTCACTTATATTCAATTTTAGTCGATTAAACGTGGCCAAAATCTGATCATAATTGATCAGAAATCAATTGCGCAAACATGCAAATAAACACACACACACACATATATATATATATATATATATATATATTTCATAAAAACTTAAAACGTAAAACTTACAAATTTTTTATTAACAGACTCTACGTTTTGAAAGCGAGCAGTAGCAACACTCTTCGAAATAAAGCATTTTTATCTCCAACGCGCGAGACAGTTGTCACTCGGAAAAATGAGTGCAAAAATTAATGTTTTCAGAGATTTTAATTAATATCTCTGCTGATTAAAGTCGTGCCAAAATGGGAACAGTCAAAATGGCTTCTCACGACTTTTTAGAATCGGGAATAATACGTTTAATGTTTGGCAAGGCTATTTTTATTTCATTGTAAAACTTCGAAATTTTTTATTAATCAACTCTGCGATTTGAAAGACAGCAGTGGCTTCTCGAAATAAAGCAGATTTTCATCACCAGCTTACGAGACTGTTGCCACCCTGAAAAATTCTTACAGATACCCATTTTCGTAGGAGGATTACGTTATTCAAAATATGATGGTTCTAGGTACCGTTGTTTTGTCACAATGAGAGAAACATATATACATTTATGCAGTTTCTTCACTATTTAATTTCTTTAAATATAATACAGGGCGATAATATTTGGTGGCAAAAATTATCGTTTTCATAGTTTTATTTAATGTCTCTGATTTTAGCTATTTTTTTTGGAAAAAGTGGAAGCCGACCTTTTCCAGGACCCAGAAAAGAATGGTAGAAAGCTTGATGACGATAGCTATAGTAGTCAACTGAGTTAATCGCGAACAAACACACAATCAAACATTCTTCTTTATATTTATATAGATTCAGGAAAACTTTGCATCTCTTATAAAAAATAAAATACAAAAAGTTCTGCTTTGCTACGATAAAAACTCAGTGCTATATTTAATTTCAAAATTTGTGATTTCTCACATCGTTTTCAATTTGTATTGAGATGTCAGTTAATATATAAATTAGAATAACCCGAAACTGATTTTGCATCTTAAATGCCATTCAGTGACATCTTTTTTTTTGTAGTCTGCTAGTATCTTTTACTTATAATGTTGTCACATTTAGTATGCAGAAAGAATTTTTACACAAGTAATTTGTAAGTTTTCAGAGGATAAAAATACGTTATTAATATTCTCATGAAGTTTAACTACTTTAGAATCACAATCTGAAAATCAAACAAAAAATTTATTAAACTACAAATACTTTTAATTCATCCAAATAACATTGCAAAGTGGTTACATGGCAACAGTGAAGCTTCCGAATTTTTTTAGAACAGAAATCCTGTAAGACTTCGTAATCTCTATTTTGGAAAAAATTATATTGTTCAGTATTTGAAAAAAATCTGTGTAGAATTCCCCGTTACTAAATCTCTTAACATTAAAACTTTATTCTAATCGATATTTTATTTTTTCAGTTACCTACACATGCAAAAATTTCATTCTTCAGTTTGTGTCTGGGGCCTGAATACGATCTTGAATTTTAGTATCAAATATCTTGATCAATTTTTGATGCACGAAATACTTTTGTGTTTTATTTTTTTTATAACGAGCACATTACCATTATAAACATGAGTATGGGGAACACATATAAAAGGTTAAAATGAAGCCGAGTAAGGACTTTTGTGGAAACGATGTACTTAACTTAATTATGTAAGTCAGTGTCTTGGTTTCACAAAATGAGTTGCATTGAAGTTGTTATCCATGATCATCAAGGAATTGGCATTTACTAGGCAGAGTTGTCCTTAAGAAATGTAGAGTGTCTTGAGCAATATTCGTGGTCTCCCGAAAAATTAAATTTTTAACACTATCAATGCCAGTCTAGATGTGACGAGGAACTTGAAGTTTCGAAAATCACTGCAAAATTCAAATATCCTCTCAAATAACCTCTGCTGCAGTTCCTGAGCGACTTCTCTTTCCGTTCGGTGACGAGCAGTGACTCTTATTCAGTTTCCTGATTTTACTCTAGAAGACTTTCGTCAGAATGTCTCAAAGCTGAAGTTTTCATTCCCGCCCTATCTGACACTGACAATTTCTCAGAGAGCTGCGAATCTTACGCAAGACGTTTTGCTTCATATCGTAACAAGTGTACTTGGGAGATGATAATAATACTTTGATTGCCATAGAAGGCATCTTTAATACAACGTATTGAAGAATTGAATTCATCTTTGTAAATCCAAGGTTCTGGATTACCTACCTGTGTTTAATTGCATTCATTACAGTGAAGTATTTTAAAATGTATAACTTTGAATATCGCATTCTCTCAACGAATATTATTGTAAAATGCGTCTAATGTAAGTTACAAATAATAACAAAACACGTAGTACCTTTGCTCATTGCATTGAGACACTGAGTTTGTAATTTTTATAAGGCGCATTCTGACTGATCTTGCACGCTAGCTCACTAATTGTAATTGTATGTAGCTTAGTAAGCTACATACAATTAGTTATACGCTAGCTCACTAATTGTATGTAGCTTACTAATTGCCTGTAGAATGTATTTCCTTGCATAGATTCCTAAACAAATAGTACAGGATATTGGAACAAAAATTTTGTTGCGTCTAAATGAATATGATTTACTACTTGTAATTTCTAATTTTTAAAATTTTTAATTAATGGATATGAATTCCATTATTTTAAACACGGTTTTCTTGTTAGGCCAAAGGGACAATTCGCCGAATGGGACTATTAGTCTCGAAACGATATTTTACGTTGATTCACTAAAAGCGTTGTTTCACTTTTCAAATTCTTGCCACCAAATATTATCGCCCTGTATTATATTGAAAGAAACTAAATGTATGTATGTTTTTCGCTATTAGGATAAAACAACGGCACCTAGAAGCATCAAATTTTGAATAACGTAATCCTCCTGCGAATATAAGCATCTGGAAGCCCAAATTTGGAATTTGTTTTATTATCGATTTTATATTTTGTAAAACTTTAACGAATTTTTGATTAACAAATTCAAAGATTTCAAAGCAAGCAAAGGCAGCTTTGTACAGAAAAAATCATTTTTATATCAGCGCGCGAGACTTTGTATCTGACATTCTAAAGATATGCTCATTTTAAAAGTATTTTGCTATGTAGCTCTTGAACTGAATTTTATGGTTTAAGTGCGAAGAACATGATATTTAATAAATAAAGCTAACACACAAATAAAATAAAGGTAACACACAAAATGTTAAAAAAAGTCCCTTTGGACGTAATTTAAAATCTGAAATCTTTCAAAAATGTTTTTTTAATTAAGAAAATATTTTTATTTTCTTTGAAATGTTTCAATAATGAATTATTTATACACTTAATAAAAATTTGCAAATATACACAAATACTTTCACATATTAATGATAGTTTTGTTAAGAATTAATATAATATTTAAGAATATAATTAAGTTAAACAATATTTTTAAAAACATGTTTATACAAAATTCTTATATTCCTCTTAAATACAGTTTGCCATTCTATACGAACGTTATGCAATGCCATGTTATACATCGAGTTGTGCATATTATATCATGTCCGTTCATATATAAATTATGCGAAACCCCCACAAACTATGTCAAGTAAGTATAAATTATGTCATACGCTGTTGTTGTTGCCGTGATTTATCTCACTTGTCTGACAGTAACATCACAACAAGCCCACGAAATTCATCGTGGCAAGAAAGAAGAACGAGATTTAGCCTGTCGTTTTCAAGAGCCTTGAGCACCATATAGGCGACAACACGACTTCGCTCAGTTCCACCTCCAATTTTGTTTGAGAGCACCCTGGGGGAATGGTTCCGAGGATCTCTCACCCCACTTTTCCTACCAACAACCCCGCGAGAGGACTTTGGGCTCGCTGTATATTTAGAGTGCCCCATGCCGAACAGACACTATACGTTTACAAACATCCGTGCTTTCTCCGGGACTCGAACGTTCCCAGCATATAAGTCATATAAATTATGTTATTCTGAATGCCATTATATGTTTGTTATGTTATATTCAAACATGATCAAAGCAAGAAGTATTTGGGATTACTCCGTTTTATGGATAGTACTGCAGGCCGTTTAAAATGACCAATAACTATAAAATTATAATTGGCAAGCATGATTGAAAATCATAATTGGTTTTAGCAATGGCATGAAAGTCATCAGCAGTAACATAAATATCATTCTCAAAATGGTATGCATCTTCGGAAATCGTATAAGTGCAGTAGTATGCATTTTAAAAAATCGCTATGTAATTTGTGTTACAAGTATAGGTTTTTAAGAATGGCATGGAATTTATTAGCAGTCACATAAGTATAATAATCAAAGCGGTATGCATCTTAAAATGTCGCTACGTAATTTGCGTTACGAGTGTATTGCACCTGTTGTTGCACTTAAGTTTTGTTGCGAAATATGTGTACTGCTTCTCAGTCCGATGTGCAGTTGCTCATTCGGAGAAGAATATGTGACAATTTACCTTTATTCTGTGATTTGGAGGCGTCTGTGAAAACCTTCTATGCATACAAATGCAATAGTTGTAAGTACACGGGAAGTGGAATTTACAAAATGAGTTGGCAAACGTTGCTTCTGAGGCGTCATTTTATGTTCTAACTATCTAACTGCCATTTTATATTCTAACTACCGAAATGATAGATGAATCACACCAAGTATTAAGATTTTATTGTTGTTAAAATTCCAGGTTTAAAATATCCATATTCAGAAGTAACCGATGATTGTTTGAAACGATGCATAATACCTTTCTTTATACATGGACTATATACCAAAATAACTTTCGATGAGGTTAACATAATTCGAATATCGTTTTGAACTTGATAGCTTCTTTATGACCAATACTGTTTTTCACTAAGGAATATTTCGATTCTCTTCTGAAAAATATTGATCTATCTTCCCTGCACGATATCAGTTACCCACGTTTTATTGTTTGCTTGATATGCAGAAGAGACACTTTTACATACTCTAAGCATCTTTTTTGAATTTATAACTGAAAAATGGGGGATCTGCACTGAACATATTACGTAGGGAGATCAAATATAAACGAGCCTTTATTGGCTGAGCGTTGGAATGGGTATTTTTATGTGTTTAGGCAGTTGAAGTCGTTAGGTAGGGTTGTCTAGCCAGCCTGCTTTCCCATGCTTTATTTAGTAGCCCTTAAGGTGAGTGAGAGGAATGTGGCCCTCTTTATTGAGCAACGCCTAATCATAAAGTTCTTCGCATGCGAAAACGGGAAACCAGCCGAAATTTACCTCAGACTGCATGTCCAGTGTGAGGAAGGAACCCTTCCATGATCAAGAGTTAAGTTTGGTGCAAAGAATTCAATAAAGCCAGTCAACATATTACGAATTAAGGTCATTCTCGTCGCCTTCGCCCCGCTGTGACTATAAAAACATTGCACCAATTGCTTCAAACTAGTTTTGAAGAAGAAGGGAAAGCTTTTTTGCATAAAATTATCACATGTGACGACACATGGATGCACCAGTACACCTTCTCCGATCATAGCGTGCAAGCATGGAGTCGAGAAGGAAAGGCGAAAGAAAGCCCGGAAAGCTCAAACTCGATTGTTTGCGGGGGGTAAAGTGTTGACCACGGTTTTGAGGGACTGGAGAGGATCGTACTGTTGGATTTCTTACACGGACATCAGGATATTAATGCAACATACTACTGCGGTCTCTTGAATCAAGTTAGACTTCAGTATCCACTCAAAAGACGCGATTGTCATATCCGCGTGCTGTTGATCCTCTACGACAAGGATGTCAAACTCGCGGCCCACAACAAATGTTTTTGCGGCCCGGCCAATATATCGGCAAATAATAATATATAATAATAAAATAACATATAGACGAAGAAAAAAATGAAATGTTTACTGCTAAGTAATTAAGTAATTAACGATAATTTATTCAGTGTTGTTAGATTACTCACAGCGAGCTGACACACACACTACTTAAAATTACAAATGCGTGTGAGTAGCTTGCGTTCAGCTACCTTCGGCTTTTGGGGGACACGTGCACTCAGAACTTGTACGCATCCCCCGATAGCCGAATGTGGCCGAACTCATGGTCTCAGTTTTCCAATCACAGTTTTGTACGATATATTGGTGCATGCATGTGCATGCACTTTGCTTTATTATTAATTATTACTTAATTCATATTGTTACGGATTTCATAGTTATTTATTTAGTTAGTTTTTTTTATTTAGAATTGTAATTAGATTTGCTTCATGTTGCCTTAGCAACGCAGACGATTTTTGAAAAGACAGCTGCGTTGGAAGGTTAAAAATAGAACAGCGCGTGCATTTAATACCTAATAAATAAATATCTCGTAATTGCTGTTGCCATCCACAAAAATCCAGATATTTATAGATGTTTCCAGTATATTCGAGAAATTAATTATAAAGCTTATAAAAGCCGAGAACAAACAACTCATCTCAGTAGTAGCTGTAGTTCTAGCGAACTGTTTGTTTACTTAATGCTGTGATTGATTTGTAGCGATTTCGCTGTGAGATAGAATTAGTTTCTCTGTTTTGAATTGATTTTTGCTAAACGTTTGACATTTTGTGATATTGTTAGAATATTTTTGAAGAAATATTTCAGCATTTTGATTTATCTCTTGTGGAAAGAATAAATTTTTGTTAACTTTTTAACGTTAACCGTGTTTATTCCAGCCCTTTGTATTCAGTATGTCTATATCAAAACCAAGTGGTAGTAAAATTAAACGAAAAATCGCTGACGAACATAGAATATTCCAAGTAAAATGGGAATTAGAATATTTTTGCTGTGAAATAAAAGATAAAATAATCTGCTTGATATGTAATAATACTATTAATGTACCAAAGTTATATAATATTAAACGTCATTACGAACAACACAAATCGAAATATAACAATTACGAAGGATTAATGAGAGAAGAAAAGTTGAAAGAGCTCAAGTTAGGAGTGAAAAAGCAACAGTCCATGTTTAGTAAATTATTGCAAGAAAGTGAAGCGGCGGTACATGCAAGCTACGTCTTGTCCGAGTTGATAGCTAAACATTCGAAGCCTTTTACTGACGGTGATTTCATCAAGGAATGCCTAATGAAAGCTGGAGAAATTGTTTGTCCTGGAAATGTGAAGGCTTTTCAATCAATTTCATTGTTTCAAAATACAGTTGCGGAAAGAGTTACTGATTTAGCCGCGAATTTAAGTTATCAGATCAAAGCAAAATCATCTAGTTTCGAAAGTTTCTCCATTGCCTGTGACGAGAAAACGGACATTAGTGGCAAAGCTCAATTAGCAGTGTTTCTTCGTTCTTGTGACAAGAATTTTAACATTTTTGTGGAATTCTGGAACTAATACCGATGCCTGGTACTACCACAGGAGAAGATATATTTACTTGTATTTTTGGACTTCTGCAGAAATACAATCTACCTTTGGCAAAATTAAATTCTGTAGCTACAGATGGCGCTCCATCAATGACCGGGAAAAACAAGGGCTTCGTAGCATTACTAAGAAAAAAACTTAGTAAAATTCACGGTTCAGACATTCATCATATGCATTGTATTATACATCAAGAAGTTCTATGCACGAAAGTAATAAATATGGAGAATGTTTTGCCATATATAAAAAAATGTTATAAATTTTATAAGATCTTAAGGTTTAAATCAGCGTCAATTCACTGCTTTCTTGAGTTAGATAGTGAATATTCGGATTTGTCCTACTGTAACGAGGTACGTTGGTTATCTTGCTCCAAGATTCTCAAACAATTCTGGCATTTGAAATAAGAAATATGTCAGTTTTTAAAAACGAAAAATCAAGACGTAAGTTTGTTTTACGATCCAATATGGATACAAGATTTATCTTTCTTGGTTGATATAACCAAACACTTAACCGATTTAAATTTATCATTACAAGGAAAAGATCATATCATTACAAACATGTTTGACATAATTAAAGCATTCAAATGTCAACTAGTTCTTTGGGAAAAACAACTTAAAAATGAAGATTTGACGCACTTCCCGACGTGCAGCATAAACAAATCAAGTTTAGATAAGCATAAATATCGATAATAGCATAGCATAACATAAGATCAGCATAAACAAATCAAGTTCGCATCAAAAATACGCAGAAAAAATTGCAAATTTAACAACTGAATTTGAAACGAGGTTTAATGATTATAGTTCCCTCGAAGACAAATTGTTTTTGTTTTCTTCGGTTTTCTCAATAAGTATTGACTCAGTACCCAGCCATATGCAAATGGAGGTGATCGAGATTCAATGCAACTCAAATTTGAAAGCAAAATTCATTGAAGTGGGCGTGCCTGAATTTTACAAATATTTACCAGCCAGGTTTGAAAATACTCGAAAATTCGCATATGAAATTATTTCCATTTTTGGTAGCACTTATCGGTGCGAGCAGTTATTTTCAGTCATGAAAAGCCAACAGTCAAGTGTTTCAGTGCAAGTCTCCTATTAGAAACCGTATTAATGATGCTCACCTTGTGTCAGCGTTGGAAATTATCACTGCAAACAAAATTTCTCCCGAAATCGGAAAGATAATAGCAGAGAAGAGATGTCAAGTATCAGGACGTAAACATTAAAGTTTTCTTGTTCTTTTCTATATAGATATATATACACAGTCCAGTCACATTAATGTGACCATCTGTCAAAAGCCAGAATAACCACCTTTCGCAGAGCGGACTGCTGCGAGACGTGCAGGAAGAGAGTCACATAGGTCCCTGAAGGTGTTCTCTGGGATGTTGAGCCATGCCGACTCTAATGCCGTGGCCAGCTGCGCTAGATTACGCGGTTGAGGATCCATGGCGCGAACAACTCGATCGAGATGGTCCCACAGATGCTCGATTGGGTTTAAGTCAGGTGAGTTTGCTGGCCAGGGGAGGACGGTAAACTCATCCTGGTGCTCTTCGAACCACGCACGTACACTGGCAGCTGTATGGCACCTCGCATTGTCCTGCTGGAAGATGCCATCATCCTGAGGAAAAACAATGCGCATGTAGGGGTGAACATGGTCCGCAAGGACAGATGCGTACTTGTATTGATCCATTGTGCCTTCCACAATGATCAGTGAACCTAGAGAATGCCAGGAAAACATTCCCCAGACCATAATGCTCCCGCCTCCAGCTTGGACCGTTCCGGCAATGGTTGCAGGGTGGTTCCTTTCAGAGGTTTCACGCCTTATACGCCAACGTCCATCTGTCCGATGGAGCATAAAACGCGATTCATCCGAAAACGCAACCTGTCGCCACTCAGTGGACGTCCAGCTGCTGTACTGGCGTGCAAATTCTAGCCTTCGCCGTCGATGAACAGCAGTCAGCATAGGTGCACGAACCAGGCGTCTGCTTCGGAGGCCCAGACGCAGCAATGTTCGCTGAATAGTACTTTGGGAGACACTTTTGGTAGCCCCTTGGTTCATTTTGGTGGTCAGTTGCTCAACGGTAGCCCGTCTATCTGCCCGAACGCATCTCCGCAACCGTCGTTCGCCTCTGTCATCTATGGCCCGTGGTGCACCACATTTGCCACGTCGCTGATTTTGGACAGTCCCATTTTGCCATGCACGGTACACTTTTACCACGGCGGCACGCGAACAGTTCACAAACTCAGCCGTTTCGGAAATGCTTCCACCCTTGGCCCGAAAGCCAATGATCATGCCCTTTTGGAAGTCGGATAAATCGCTTCGTTTCTGCATTACGCCAACGATTGAAATGTTTTCCGAAGCCCTCACACACCCTTTATATACGCTCAACTGCACTGTGCTGTCACCTGCCTTCTGTGATTGGTTATTTAACTCTGACATGGAAAGTACGTGGTGGTCACATTAATGTGACTGGACTGTGTATATGTTTATTATTGTATTATTCGAAATAAATCTACGTTTCTATGAATATTGATTTTTTTTGCGGCCCGCCTAAAGTTAAACCTTATTTGTTTTGAGTTTAACATCCCTGCTTTACGAAACCGCCAGTCCCTATACAGCAGGCTTAGAGCAGCAGAAACTGGTGGAAATGCACTAGAAAACATTTGATCATCTACCTTACAGCCCAGACGGACTGCCATGTGATTTTCACATGTTTAGACCCTTAAAGAAGCATTCGGGGGCAAGCGATTTTAGACCAATGATCAAGTGGAAATAATTCATGCACAACTGGTTAGATACCCGTACAACTTCATTATACGAGAAAGGAAGGAAATAATTACCAAAACGCTGTGAAAAATGTATCATAAAATAGTTTATATAGAAAAATAATGTGTAGAAATATAGACATTTCCTGTAAAATCATTTTTTTAAGAAAAGGCTTCTTTATATTTGATTCATCCTCGTACTTTGGCCGCTAACTATATTGCAAGTGTCTTTAAACACTCTGTCCATTGCTGCATACATAATCGTGATAGAGTGTTATTTTTTAAAGCTTGAAGAAACTAACCACACTCGTGTTACACAAAAGGATATTCTGATGAGTATTAAGAAAATAAAGAGCCTTTAGTCTCAATAACAACAGGCGCATTTACTTTTACGCTTTCCTTGCAGACTGAGAGAAATTCAAACTATGGTGCAAAATAATTTTTGCACTTCCCCATTTGATTTCTTGAAATCTTTCAGGTGTATTTTTAAAAAAAATAAATTGATTTTTTCCACCAGAAGGTTTCATTCGGTTGTGATGTTTGTGCTTCTCTCTCACAAAGTTACTAGAGCGTTTGTCTACCTCTGGAAAATGTGCCTCCGAGGAATGTGTTTCTCCACTCTCAGTTTCACTTTAAGCAACAAATGTTTGCAAGGTTTTGGTAATAATTTTATTCGGAGTCTTAGAAACTATTTGTGAATATATTCTTAATAGAGGCACAGTATCCACTTCTAGTATATTGTAATCATCATTCATATAAAAATATCTTTTCATTTACTTGATATAGTTGGAAAATCGAAATTAAGGAGTAAGTAAAATGGTAGATGTAAGAAATTCATTACCAAGTTATCATTACCAAAGATCTATTAAGCGCCTACACATCAGATCCAAATATGTCTACTAAGAAGACATCTAGTGATCTAGCTTGGTAGAAGTGTTTGACAAGCGCGAAGACAGTAGGTAGGAATGATTACCGTTTGGTACTGGGCATCGTCCTGTGTAACTATAAGCCCAAGGTACTTCGAAAAGAAGGGCCTTATTTAGGACGTAAAATATTATCGATATACTACAGTGCTCTAGTGTCATAAGCACAGGTACAGTTAAAAGTGGGAGAAAAATCAAAATTTTACCACTGGTTGTACAGGTACAGTTTCATTGCATTAATTGTACTGCTCTGATAAAATTTTGATGAAGAACTCTGCAGGAGACTGTCCGAAGGTCTCCTATCCTCTTTTCCTGGGGTCCAACTGTCAAATGAAATGACAACACAGACCATAACTAACTGTTGTCGAGCTGTGTGGTGGGTGACAGGTGATGACAGTGTCCCACTGCTATCCTGAATGTTTCCAGATCTGACTCGTCATATAAATAAAATCACAAGGCTGGTAATAATTGCTCACTTGAAATTAAGAATTTTTAAAATCGAAGAGAAATTTGTGTAAATTGAATGCAATCATTCTTATCAATAACCTTTCTATAGTCCTGTTCCTTGAAATTATGTTAATGTCTTAGACTTAGGTGGACACCCATTGATTTAAATTTTAGTTTGGTATGACCGAGAACATTATTATAGTCAGAATGCGATTTTAGTTTTCAATTTTAAATGCAGTTAACTAAAACTGTCTAATTTAAAACTTTTTATGTATTTTATTTTGTATAGTTTAGTTTAAAGTATGCAGCAACGTAATAAACAGAAGAAAAAGACGTTTATGAACATAGGAAAATTATATTTTTCGATCAAAGCAACAATTCTATGCGAACAGTATTATCTCTTTTTTAAGGTCTTTTGATTCATCTGATGACGCAAATTTCCATTTAATTCATATAAATTTCTGTTTGACTTAGATATCTTATCTCATCATCACTTAAAATCAAGGAATTGTTGTCAGAACCGAAAACTTTTGTTTTGGGAGTAAAAAACATTATATGGGGCCCAAACTTCCTTAAATTAATTTGAAAATTTCGAAGGTTTTTAATTTAACTATTACTTTTCAGTTTATAACGTGATTTACACATCGAAATTCTGCATTGATTAATTAAGAGTAACATAAAACCAAGATATATAAAAAACAGGCAATAGCAAATAAAAAAAAACTTGTCAAATTTTTAAAAAATGATAAGGGTCACAAATACATGCAGCAAAAACATTTCAGTGCAAGTCCGGTCTGTAAAAGGAGCCAAAATTAATTTCAGCATTTAACTCAAACAAATAATTCAATCAACAAACAAACAAAAATCTGAAAGCTTTCAGATTTTGCATTACGCTCAAAAGAGCATTTTTTAAGGTATTGTGGGTTACCTTTATTTATTATATATCATGTTCTTTGCACTTGAACCATAAAACTCAGTTCAACAGCAATATCGCTAAATAATTTTACAATGAGCATATCTTTAGAATTTCCGAATGCGCTGGAGACAATTTTTTTTCTGTAGAGTGTTGCCATTTCTCGCTTTGAAATCGTTGAGTTTGTTAATCAAAAATTCGTTAAAGGTTTACAAAATATGAAATATATAATAAAAAAAATTCCAAATTTGGGCTTCGAGATGCCCATATTCGGGTGGGAAAGTACGTTATTCAAAATTGGATGGCTCTAGGTACCGTTTTTGTATCACAATGCGAGAAAAATATATATATTTATGCAGATTCTTCATTATTTAATTTCTTTAAATATAATTTAGGGCGGTAATATTTGGTGGGAAGCATTTGAAAAGTGAACCGATATTTATAGTGAACCGACGCAAAATGCCTAAACGAAATTAATAGCCCTTCTGAGTTAATGTCCTTTGGGCTAAAAAACAAGAAATGGAGAAATTGATAAAATAAAATTTAATGCTAGACAACAGCTAAGCTATTAGTGATTTTACTTTTAACGCTTTTGTAATATTTTTGTTTTGAATAGACTGAAAGCTTTCTCTTTCCTTGTCTATTAATAACTTTTGTGTTATTCCTATACTCTCTACAGAACTCTGTCAGAAGTTCGTGCATGGAGCGATTTTATTACTTTTGGTTTGTAACAAAAGGGAATAATTCTCTGGATATTAAGGTGTTGAATATCATTTTAAGCTTTCATTGTTTAATAAAATTGTCTAATTAACCTTAACTTTCAGCTCTATTCAGAAAGACAATTTGTCGTTGATCTTCATGCTTTGACAAAGGATCTATTCTTTGTAATTGAATTAAGGATACATGCATAGCAAATGCTACCTATACAAGCGTTGAATAATTTCATTTATTCCCTTTCTCTAATTTCCTACTCAGTCATATTTGAGCAACCGAAATAGAACCAAAAATGTTAGAAAAATATTTATTATTCTCAGAAATGTTTCTAATTCAGTATCATTATATAAGGAAGCATTTTAACGGACGTATTCAAAATGGTAATATATTGAATTATTTATTCAGAATTAACAAGCGAATTATTTCGAGGCATGATTTAAGCTGAAGGTATAAAAAATATTTCACGGATTGTGAATTTGATTCCGAAGTGAATTTCTAACTTACTCTGGTAAGGCTGTGTTTAGCATTCATGCCGCTGCAGTACCTTTTGTTTTCGCGGGCTTTATTTTTTGGTATTTTATTTGGATTCATGACCTTCAGTGTGGAAACTGTCATCCATTTATGTCACATGGCGAAACTTCGTGCACTGTATGAAAATGCAAGGCGTTTTTAGAAAGTGGTTTAGGAGCATTTTTTCTTTATCTAAATGTTATATAAAATAAGAATAGCTTCATTCTTACTTAAGACATTTTAAATCTTAGGATTGTTCCTATTGGATAAATCCTGCAGGTTTAAAATTTTATTTCCAGGATATGAAACAAATAGGCAAATTAAATAATACTAAAATACTATGGAATTAGTATAAACTAAAGTATTTTAACGTTAATGCTGTAAAGAAGGAAATAAGTAAAGAGATATATTATAAGGTATTTTCTCCCTCCTTTCTGCATGCCTTCATGGTGTAACGGTAGCACACTCGGCGAGTATTCGAGAGATCCGTGGTTCGAGTCCCGACGAGGGCAATGCTTATTTTTCACATCTTCTGCTTCAAAAAATCCTAATGATTCTAAAGTGGCACCCGAATTAAAAGGTGATGAATGATGATTCCTCAGCACCAGGATTTAACGATAGGGTCTCCTAATTCCCAGTTCGCCCTTTAGAAGAGGGAGTACGTAAGGAATTTTCTCCCTCCTTTCTGCATGCCTTCATGATGTAACGATAGCACACTCGACACGCATTCGAGAGGTCCAGCTTCTAGTCTCGGCGAAGCCATTGCTCATTATTTCCGTCTTCTGTATCAAAATAATCTAATGACTCTACAGTGGCGGCCGAACTAAAAGATGGTGGATGATGATTCTTCACCACCAAGATTTGGCGACTGGGTCTTACAATCCGCAGTCGCCCTTTGAAAAGGGGAGTATATAAGGTATTTTCTCCCTCCTTTCTGCATGCCTTCGGGGTGTAACGGTAGCACACTCGACGCGTATTCGAGAGGTCCGGGTTCGAGTCCGTTGAGGGCATTGCTCATTTTTCACGTCTCCTACTTCAAAAATCCTAATGACTCTACAATATAAGGACGAAAAAATTGTTTTAAGTCAATTTTTAATTGACAACGAGATAGCTTTTAAGGAAATCTTTAGTTAGTACCAATATGCCTTTGATAACGAATGCAATATGGAGACTTTTGTTTCTCAGGCAGCTAGAGCATTGCTTATGATCATCAGTTACAGGAATTTGGACGTAATTTGGATTTAATTTTTCAAACATTAAATGAGTCCAGTTATTAAAAAGTTTGAAAGGAGTCAGCGATAAATTATGGGATCGTGATATATAGCAAAACGGAAGAATCATGAAGGCACGATTACGTTTTTCACAGCCAAAATTTATGCACTATTTTAACGTGTTTAAAAGGCAGTATAGACAGCGTCAGGTAACGTCTTAATGCTGATTAAAATATTCGTTTTGTTAACTAGAAAATACAGAAAGATTCAAGGACTGTGTAAAGTCTTTCTAAACAATATGAGATATAGGTTCCCATTCATTAGTTGAAATATATTGTAAGTGGAGGAAATTTGAAAAAGCAAAAGAAAGAAAGAGACAGTTTTCACTAAAAAACGAAAGCGATAATTTTTGTATTTTCTTTGCAAAACATATGCGACAAAGAATGTCTGAAAAGCAATTTAAGTCTCGAAAAAGGGCGTTTGTGATGTACAGAAGATTTTGAAAGATGATTAGTTAAACGCTGTATTTTATGTAGACTTCAATCACAATGCTGTAGTTTTTTAGCAAACGGGTGTCTTTAAAACGGACATTCAGTATTCATAAAATAAATTACTTAACTAAAATATTTTCATGTTTTTATTGCAATATTATTGCATTTTATAAAATATTAACTCTTATCGCTATTAATGGCGTGCTATTCCTTATTACGATTTGGAAATTCTGCATATTGGCATGCTAGTGTTTTAGATCTTCTTATAAATTTTCATACAATGGGCATTATTTTGAATTAAAAGACTACGATAAAAGTTATAAATAGAAAATTATGCATTTTAAATATCTTTTATCAATGGCAAAAATAAATAATAAAAAGTAAAAAATAATAATCTGAATAAAATTTTAATTTCATGCATTTAAACTGCACAAAAGAAAATTCAGAAAATCTATATAAGCATATTTTTAAGCTCTCTAATAAAAAATAGTATCTAAAGATAAATAAAACGCAACAAACAATTTCTCATAGTACACATTTTCAAAGATTCAGCGATTAAAAAAACGTAGCTCAAACTTACATTTCGACTTAAAAGAGAGTAAGTCTAAAAATAATTCGCTATATATTCCTTTTTCACGGTGAGCAATACGGACACATTTAATGTTCTGTAAAGTTTACAAACCATATTAATTCGAGGTGAAACATTATGCTATTACGTTGTGAGAAAAGAATAGATATGTTCACACTCGAGTTTAGGAAGATATATAGTAATATAATTTGTTTTTTCGGGTAACATAAGAATATTGCCAGTATCCTAGTTAGGAAATGCTTCACCTCAGCAACACAGTTTTGCATACTTAATTTACTGATGACAAACAATTCAAAATATTAAAATAAATCACAGAACAGATTTACACAGTTTGACTTCTTTGTGAACTTTTAAACTATTTCCATATTCCTAACAGACATAGATTAAATTATCGCTGTGTCTGAAGTAACTACAGAGACTTCAAAAAGGCTTGAACAACTATTTTATTAAAATAGAAATTTGAATATAAACACACTTTTTGTGCTAATTGAATCAACCACCATTTGTGACGATGTAACTCAGTGACTGTCAAATTCAATTTAAAACGTAGAATAGTAGTCAAAGACTACTCATTTAAATTTAAACGTAAGCTGGCTTAAAAACTCTAACCGGAGGATCAAATTTAAATGCCGATAGCAGTAAGCAAAGCCGAAGAATTACAAACTTATGAGAGGTAGGAGAACTACGTAACTTGGCTACGAGGAGGCGAAACAGGCTACGTCTTGCAATACAGAAACCTCAGCTTGAATCCTTTCTAAATCATTTACATCTCTGGTGAAGAAACGAAAAGTAGAAGTTATGGTAAAGACTGAAATTATAAATGAGTGACTAATTTAGATGATACACATTTTTATTTCATTCACAAATATCAAACATATGAAAAGGCCTGAGTAAAACAGCCTTTAACAAATTGTTATTGCATTTGAGACTATACATTTACCTTTGTGGGTTAAAGTAACCCAGAATCTAATGTAATTGTATATTTAGGTATCTTCCAAAAATTTAATACAGAATGCACCACCATGTATTGAGTATTCGAAAACCAGTTAGTTTAACCTCTGCCATATTATCTCGATGGAACAACTAGTAACCTGCATTTGAATTTGTAGAGACATTAGGTTTGTTAGAAGCCGGAGAGATGAAAAACGTCCAACGCCTTCGCCGGGGATCGAACCGCGGACCTCTGAAATACCGCTCAGTGTGCTGACCATTACACCACGAAGGCACGCTAAGAATGTGGGAGATATACCTTATATACTCCCCGTTTTAAAGGGCGACTAGGGTTTTAGGGGACCTAGTCGCCAAATCCTGGGTGTGGAGAGTCATCATCCACAACCCTTTTAGTTCGGGCGCCACTGTAGGGACATTAGGTATTTTTTTTTGAAGCAGGAGACATGAAAAATAAGCAACGCCTTCGCCGGGAATCGAACCACGGACCTCTGAAATACCGGCTCAGTGTGCTGACCATTACACCACGAAGGCACGCTAAGAATGTGGGAGATATACTTTATAAATTGATTACTCAGAAATTTCTCAAATGAGGCTTCAAAAGTAATATTTTGTAAATTCCGAAATATTCCTCCGGCTTAAATGACTTCCGTTACAGAGAATTAAGGAGATCACATTAAAGCCTAAAAAAATAGGAAAAAAAAGAAAAACAGGTTTTTTGCAGAACTTTAGAAAAGAAATTCGGATTTCGCATGTCCATAGGTAGGTGGGCAAAGCTGCCAAGCAAGATTTATTTATAAAATGTTGGTTTACTTTTGTTATTTTGTGTTTGCGTTACAGATTTTATAAAAAGATGTACATTAATGACGCTCGAAGTAAAGGTACCTGTTTCGTAGAGTTTGGCCAGTTTTGTTTTGATTACGTCTAGGATGCGATACGGCATGGACTTCAGAAGATGATGCAAGCGTTTAGGAGCTACACATATCCATATCTGCTGCAATCCAGCTTACGAAATATACCTCAATAACATCCTAGATGTATTATTAAGATTGAGATCAGGTGACTTTAGGTACCCGGAGGACAATCTCATGTCCATGGAATGCTTCGCGAACCATTTGACAGGAATTCAAGAATGATGGGCCGGTGCGTTGTCTTGTTACAGATACAGGTCTCCTGAAGAATGCTGTGGATGCAGAATGCACCACCAGATGGAAAAACAAACTCCATCCATTTGCAAACAGGGATGATCAGTTTCGCTGAGATGCGTCGGATTACTTAATGTTTTATGTTTTAAACCCTAGATGGAGCACAAGTAAGTCTGAAACACACATATGTACAAACATAAAAAATAGGTCAGAGACATTTCCGGGGAATATAGTGTTTACATTAAAAGGAATCAAATTTTTAGCACGCTTCCCAATAGCTCTCAGAGAATTGAAAGAACTGCTTGTCCGTTTTCTCCGGAGCGCTGATCATTTAATTAAGGTAGTCAGTTCTTTGAGTTGATTCTTGAACGGATCGTCCATCTCTAGTGGTGAATAGAGGCAACATAACAGGACAATGTTTTCTGTAGACTCTCGCTGCAGTCTCCAGAAGATGCGATGAGTGAAATGGTTCTGGAAGGTACGAGTGCTCTCGTTAAGTGATATGGTTCTGGACAGTATGGCTGTTCTCAGTTCATTGATCTCCAGCAAATAATTAGGGAGTTATGTGCTGTAGCTGATGTCACCATCCGAAAAAATTGGCAGAGAGCTCTTTCATCCTGTGTTGCACGCCACAGTAATTAACTCTAGCACACATATATACTTTGACTCGAGACAGACTTTTAATAGTGGCTCTTGGAAAATCCAGTGACTATATGACTTCAGAGATACACATTCGCTCATTTTTTAGATAATTTTCATTGTACTTATAGAGATAATTTACCTAAAACTTCTGTGTTTAAAATATTCTGTTTGATAACCCTTATTATTCACTCTCATTCTGCAGCGTAATTTCCAAGCCAGTAAAGCCTTTTGTAGTGGCGGAAGAGGTATTTTATTTCATTCCTCTTGAATAGCTTCCCAAAGTCCACGGAGGCTTATAGGTCAACGTTTGTAAATCCATTTTTGAGAAGTCCAAAAGCGCAAAACTCCAGGGACGATATATCAGCAGATTTATTAGAGATATAAGTGAAGGATATCTGTTTCTTTTTCCAATTTTTCTAGAAAATTAACAATGAACATTGACATGTGGCTCTTGCTTTGTCTTGATGCAGCTCTACTGATTGATGACACTGTGGGTAAAGAGAAGATATTTTATATTTGAGAATTGGTTATAAAACATGTTCCTGATAAAATGTGGAATGATTTTTGACATTTTCTCTCCTTTCTTAATTTTTAATTTCTCGTTGCATGAAAAACCTTCAACAGTCATAAATCCCTTTGAAAAACATTCTAGATTATTTGAACCATACCTTATGCTTCTCATACAGAATTCTACAGCGTTCTGCATTCGGCGATGTGTCGAGGAGAAAAATGATGTACATTGTGTTTTTTCGCCTTTTTAAGAGCCTAATCAGCATTAATCACTTTGTTCACAGTTGATATTTAGCATTTAAATGTTTTTGCAACTGCTATTTTAACCGGATTTTACTTTAACATTATTTTAGCATTACTTCGCGACATTCGTGTTTTTTATATATATTTGGAACAATGTTTTTCATTTGAAGCCAAACTTTGACGTTTTTTTTCTTTCTTGTTTACAACATTAAGTATCATAGTTTTAGATATAGAAAAATCATGCCTTTCACAGCTTTTATCAATAACTAGATAAAAATTATTTTCTTCAGAAAGAGCAGAAACATAGCTTTCCATCAACTGCTTCTTTAAAAGCGCCATTTTGCATGAAGACAAAACTGTCAAGTAGAAGATGATAACTTATATTTTCAAAAATATATCTGTAGTTAACAAATTTTTCCAAGCAGACAATTCTTTTCTTATAGCAAAGCAAAATCGTCTTAAAAATGTGCGAAGAGCCTCTGTAAAGTGCCCCATACGTCTGGTCCGACAATCTGATTGAGATCAAGTGATCTCGAATCTTTCCCATGAGGAGCTCTTACATATAGTTGTAGGGATTTATATTTATTTTAAATAACCAGTTAAATTTAATTTGAAGCTCTTTCCTATAAGCCTTCATTCCCCTAATTGTCAGTGTCAGAATACTTAAATTTGGCAGCGCGCGTAAGGAATGCAAATTGTACCAGTGGGAGAACAAGTTTAAATATCGAGTTCTAGAAGGGAAAGTTAGAGTCTGGGAAAACTCTGTGCGTATTGGCAACGAAAGTTTCGACTTAGCATTCATTGCCGGTTAGACGTGGCTTAACAGCTAATATCTTGCTGCCACTAAACTCATCTACTCATCTCATCTACCTGTAGGATACAGGATTGTCTGAACCCCGTAGTTTAATTCTACTACTTGTTAATATCTTCAATTTTTGTATTTGATTCTACTGTTTCAGTTACCGCCCAAGTGTAGTTGTTAGCGTCGAGTTGACACGCTGTAAATAAGTTAAAGAGTATAATAAAGGGTAGTTTTAACCCTTTTTCTGTGCAGTCACTATTCTCCAGATGCCACACAAAAGATAGACAGTAGAACTCTACATAGTAAAGGGTCAAACAAGTGTGAGTCATGCTTTGCTTCTCATTTTTCTGACCACCAGAGTTATGTTGGTAGCATGCCAGTTATCTCTAATTCTATTGTTCTTACATTTGTAATTTAAATGTATTTAATATACAATGCAGATAAACCTGTAATTAGGTTCAATAACAATGATTACCTGTGCTATTGAAAGACAATGATTTGGACAAGCATTTCTAACAGAACCTTGAAAAAAGAAAACCTCCTTCGCTTACTGAATGTTGAGCTGCTATGCTGGCGCCGAAGAGATGACTTTTTTAGATAGCCACCAAGATCTTCTAACTATTGTGCTCAGGAACATTTTCTTTGGAAATATGTGGAAGATAATGTTTATGTGCCTCCTCTACCCTCTACTGTTAGCACCATTAGATGAACACCAGAACTAGCTGCTTTAATCATTCCGTATGCTTTTGTGACAATTAGTGGGAAAATATTAAAATGGAGTGTCAGTTGGACTTAAAACCATTCACCAATGAGAAACACATTGAAAGTTTATAATGCTATGAGAAGATTATAAGAGACTTTTACTTCTTTTCATATAGTAGTCCTTTGCTATTTGTAATAGTTTGATATTTAAGCTGGGCATATACAATTCCATCGTTTTTGTCTTAATATTCAAGATTTAGTACGTGTAACTCTAGCATAATTTTTATCAACATAGTAACTTAACAATTTGAAAAATAATTTTAATGCTAGTAATGGAATTAAAAACAGTCTACAAAAGCTTTGGAAAGAGCAGAATTTCTTTAATTTTCAAAATGTTTCTAACATACAGGGACATCCTGCTGCTGTTATCATACCACTCTCTTTGTTTCGATGTATGTGAAGTAACTTTATAAAGCCCAATTTAATATATATTTACAAAATTTTTAATGACAGTTAGAAAATTTAAAAGGAGCAATGTAATAGCTATTTTCTGTTATTATGTTATATATATATATATATAAACAAAATATACTGTTTCTTACATGTTTTCCTATTTACTATTTTATTATGAATGCGTAATGCCTAAGTGAAATTTTGTTAAAAGATCTGCATATAATCTATGTCTTTATCTAGTGAGATAAATGTTTTCCTACTATTTTGTTATGAATGCGTAATGCCTAAGTGAAATTTTGTTAAAAGATCTGCATATAATCTATGTCTTTATCTAGTGAGATAAAGTGCAAAACAGGAAGATAATAATTGTGTATACACCACAAAACATTTCCCTTTCATTGAACTTCAAAAGCAAGATAATTATCACAAAAATTTAATTTAAATGAGGTCTAATTGCTTTTATATGTCCAAGTTCGAGACGTGCAAAAAGAAGATTATAACAGCACATCCATAATTAAAATTCTAAAGAATTCTTATGTAAACATTAAAAAATAATGGAAAGTTCCGAATTTGTAAATTGATTTGGAAGTTTGGAACAATAATTTCCGACGTCCCAAAGCAAGAACTCCGCATCCAGACAAAATATTAGATCATAAAATTCCAGACACACATTTACTATACGATTCTTTTCTTTAAATGACAGTGATGGAATAAAGGAATAAATTCGCGTAGAATAATAGCGAATGGGATGAAATAATGCACCGGAAATGTGAATGTTTAACAAAATTCATTTATCTTGTATTGAAGAGATGAAATAGTTTTATGCTCATTATTGTGTGAGCATCTTTATGACGATATTTATTTTCAAGTAGCAGAAGGCAGACATTCATAAAAATACTTATTGCGCAATACTAGCCAGTTCTTGTTAATAATGCTAGAAAGACTAGCGGTAATAACTCGACGTATTATCATCTCATTCAATGGTACAACATTATTGTGTATCGAATTAAATTACACTACTGAGTTAAGAATCCATGCCGTGTGTCTTGATAACCAACAGGAATGAATTTAGATATCTAATTTGTTTTAGAACAGATTTGTTGTTTCCAAACAACGTTTCAAAAGGAAACAAAAATAAGGAAAATCAGTGAGTAAACACGATGCTAAGATTAGGGAAATGGTGGTTTGAAAATATTTGAAATCAAAGTAAATACAAATGGAACTGCTTAAAATCTCTAAAAATTTACCTAACTCTGAAGACTGGAGAGAGAGACTTGAATTTAATGCACTAAAACGACTCACATTGCAATGAAATCGGGAGGATACTTAACAGGAAGTTTCAAGATCTGGATTCGTAATTTGTGATATCCTAAAGTATAATAACTTATTAGTTACGAAATGAGTATTATGGGTATTAACCCATTAGGGTATTGAGGTATTTTTGGTAAGTATCGTGTAGATACCAGCTAAATAATATTAATAAGGAAAGCAATATTTAACTGACACATTTATTAGTCCAAAGGAGAAATTTTCCCAGGAGGACTATTAACTGCGTTTTGGCATTTTGCGTTGATTCACTTTTCAAATTGTTGCCACCAAATATTATCGCCCTGTACTATATTTAAAGAAATTAAATTATGAAAAATCTGAGTAAATGTATGTTTGTTTCTCTCATTGTGATAAAACAATGGTAACTAGAGAGATCTAATTTTGAATATTGAACATTTCCACCCGAATATGGATATCTGGAAGCTCAAATTTGAAATTTGGAACTTATTTTATTATCGATTTCAAATTTTGTAAACCTTTAACGAATGATTGATTAACAAACTCAAGGATTTCAAAGCGAGCAATGGCAACGGTATACAGACAAAACATTTTTACCTCCAGCGCGCGAGACTGTCTACCGGAAATTCTAAAGATATGCTCATTTTAAAATTATTTTGCGATATTGCTCTTGAACTGAATTTTGTGGTTTAAGTGCGAAGAACGTGATATTTAATAAATAAAGGTAACACACAGAATGTTAGAAAAACGCTTCTTTGGACAAAATTTAAAATCTGAAACCTTTCAGTTTTTTATTTTTTAATTTAAAGTTTACGAAAATTTTATATA
>KK113855.1:255618-275256 GCA_000611955.2 Stegodyphus mimosarum
AAATTACAATTTTTAAATGCGCTTCTTTAAGAGACTAAATACAGACTACATGCTTAGCAAAAGTGCTCGGCGTCATGTGTCCAAAAGCTGAATTCATGATATGAAAATCTCCCTTCTCAATTTGTTACTCCAACTTATTAAATTAAAACAATTTATCAGAATAGGTGTGGGGAAATTCTCCTTCTTAAGTCCATTTTAAACCTACTGAAAATGAAATTCGGAAACAGAAGCGATTATGGGAATTTAACAAACAAAAGTTGGATGATTCTTTCATCTAGCTGATCTTCCTGTATACGCAGACACCCTTTGTGTTACGGTGTATCATTAGTGTTTAATCATACTAATAAGTGTTACGCGAAAATAAATCCTTAAGTGGAATATATGCTTTTCAAAGAAATGTACCAAAGAAATAAGAATAAAAATCGAAACTTTTTTAATCTCTCTCTTGCAGCAGAAATGTATTACTGCGATAAATCGCGAATTAATTTCTTCCAATCTCGCATTTTAAACGCATTTGTTTATTTTATGCTTCATTACATTTCGCATGTTTCTTAAGTCTGCCATTATTTTGTTTTATTGATCACTGGAGAGAGAACAATGACGAGGATTATTTGCATTAGTCATAACGATGAAAGACTGAATATTGGGATGAATGCCTGGAAAAAGCTTAGGGAAGTGATTGGATAAATTACATTCTCTGATGATTTATGGCAAAAAAAGCAAAGAAATGGATTTTAGGAATAAATAGCACGTAGAATACATTATTGATGAAAGCAAATAATTTCTTTACACATTGCTACTCCCGTGGGCAAAAGTAGATAATTTGTACGCTATATAAAATTTCTAAAATCCTAATGGACAGATTTTAATGAAATTTTGTATGGTTATACATTTATAGCAGAGAAAAAGGTGTACCATTCAAAAATCACTTTATGTACGTATGATTATCAATAAAGCTCATAATGTAAGGACGCCCAAAATACACGTTGTAATATCAAACTGAAAATGAGTCTAATTTGGGGTATGATTCCCTCTCACAGCCAGACAGTTAGCTCAGTGCATCGGCCTACAGGACAGGAGGCAGATGAAGAGTCTCAGTGGCAGTCGATCCCACTTTTGCAGCATGATTATTTTCAATTCCGGGATGGTTCCCAAAAGGGGATGAAGAGAAATTGCCCTCCGAAGAACTTAACCAAAACACCGGCTAATGTCCTCACTTTCCAGTTAATGGTCGACCAACTGAGCCCTATGTTGACAAGCGTTGTCGTCCATTAAGAAGAACTGATGATTAACTGCGCCCCTGAAAAACCAAACGTAGTTCTCTAAGATCTCCTCTCTGTACCACATAGCAATCAGGAAGCCTTTACCTGAATACACGCAAGGTGTGTGGCTGTCCAACATAATACCGGCCCAAACCATTACAACTCCACCACCGTAATGATCCTGTTCCCTGATGAAGAAGAGATGGTATCATGTCATGGGTTCTCTTCAGATACATGTACGGCAATTTTCAGTGTCCAGGCTGAATCTCGACTCATCTGTAAAAAGTGCAGTGTTCCACTAAAGTAAGTCTGGTCCAAGGCTCATGTTGTCTGCACCATGCTAACTGTGCCTGTCGTGTGTACTACAGTGAGTAGGACACAAACGGCGGATCTTCTGGTATACAGTCCTATCTCATAAAGATTTTGGCCAACTGTAGACAGTGAAATTCGTGTTCCAGTGACAGCATACGGCTGACATGGGATCTGCGAATTGCAGTCCTGTGTCGCTGCGCTGAAAGTGCCAGTTAACGATCCTTATTCGTCGTTATGGATCTTGGTCGACTTTGTCCTGGTGGTCTTCTCGATGTGGATCCAAAGTCCCGAAACTGTTTTAAACGAGAGTGGGCGTTACATTGAACTCTGTAGCCACATGTGCTTGTGATTGGCCTACCTCCAATCTACAGACAATTTATTATCCCATTTCATCATCCATACTTCCGTAGCTAAGCATTATACCACATATCTTAAAAATTTACTCAACTCTTGTGAGATACATAGCGAATGTCGTGAGGAATAGAAGCACACAAATCGCCGAATACCCCTCGTGTTCTTATATCCCATCCACAATCAAACCGCAGACACGCATGCGTGCGCTACGTATCCGACTCTGAATATTTGCATAATTCTTCGACTCCATAATTACTATCTTTGGTTCAATATTCCCCTCCCAAATAGACATAATTTGCAAACTCTTAATTTTGCACGCGAGTGTATTTGATTTAATGAAAATCGTGTTATCATGCATTAGGGATTCGTAGGTTTGAGAAAAAGATACATAAGATGGAATCACATTTTTATCCATTGGTTTTTAAATAAAACGATAAATGACAAGACTGACCAATGGGAAAATATTTAGTTGCAAATACATCGAAAGAACTGGTAATTATAAATATATTTTATAATTTTCCAACTTAGTTACGCAACAGGTTCTTTCACAGTAATTTATTTATTAATATTTACATTTGCTCCTTTATAAATAGATTATATAGAACGTGCATAGCGTATTGAGGACTTAAAGAAAATATAGAGGGAAAATGAATTGATGTCATTCATATCATTTCTTGATGACTGGTTGTCCTCATTTGTCAGACGAATGACAGAAATTATTGACTTACGAAGAGAAGAAATGTCTTTGTTTACGGCAGAAAACTAGACTGACATTAAAGAGGTTCCGCATCAACCTTTCCTTCTAAAGAAAGCTTCTCAGCATGTATCATTAATTCATTTTCTTATTTCTCATTTTAACTTATTTCTCCATTTCTATGTCGCATGAATGTATGGAACAGAAGATTGGATTAAAGGATAAAATATGAAAGAGTGCAAAAAATTGGGAAACTTCATTAATAATATTCTTTAATATTTATACATAATTATTAAGTTTGGGCTTTACAGTCCTCATTTCTTTCGTTACTTGCTGGATAAATAGAGGACAAATGTGATATTTTTGGAACAAGTGGAGTTTTTTGTTTAACTCAAATAACATGCCGAAGAACAAAGGACGGAGATACTGAAGCAATATTTGGATTTATGATTAGGATAATGGTTGAACGATGAGAATTTTAAACAGAAAATAAAATTTTAATCTACTCTTTCCTTCCGTTTCGGTTAAGTAAGTAGAGTCAAAAATAAGAAAAAATATTAAAAGCTATATGAATGAACGGAAACGTATTATTGCGGATAATAATTCATTCATTTAATTATTTTTCAATTTGTTTTTGTCAAGGATGAATTTATGAGCGAATCCACGTAAAAATGGGTGTACTGAAAAATGAGCTTAATCCTTTTAAGTCCCAATTTATTTGTTTGTTTCAAGTGACTTGGATTTTCTTACGTACTCTTGGTAATCATCGCAAAGAATTAAAAAATTTCTTTTTAAACATTTTATTTTAAAATATTGGAATTCGGGAGACTTGGGACAAATATGTCCCACTGAGTGGTAATGGTGGTGCATATGTATCCCATTAGTACTAAATTGTTGACACATAAAAAGAAAAAAATCAAAAGAAACTATTTTTATTTTCGTAACTTATATGTGATGAGAAGTAAAACAGTTTTTGCATAGTGGTAGATTGCACGCCACACAAATTGTTTCAGTTCTTGTTTTTTCTTGGTACAACTGCGACACCTTATTCTAGTAGACCCTTTGATGGGTACGTGATCTCCTACATTCAACAACTTGGAACTAGATGATGGTCTTCCATATTGTATTGGTATGGTACCATATTGTATTGATATGGTACCATACTGTAGTGGTAGTGTATGGTCTAACACATGCAAATTTGTAGTGGGGATGTTAGAAATGATGCCTTCTATCAATGGAATATCAACTGCGTAGTAAATTGATGCGTGTAATTCTCACTAGGCTTCTTTAAACATCTACTGGGACTTATATAACCCATTGGGACTGAAAGGGTTAAAATTAAGCAAAAACACAAACTCTTATTAGCTTAGATTTTGAATGAAATTCTGTCGATTCTAAGGCGATCAGAAACGGGTCCCTCTTATTCAGAAGAGAAGATATTTTTGCTTTTACATTGCAACAGAAAAATGGCATTGAGAAATAAATGGAATGATGTCAGAGAATTATGTTTTCTCATGCAAAAGAAAGATTATAAACGTGGAAAGCTTTGTGAGGAAAATTAGGTACATGTATGTTTTAAAGATAAATAATTTTCGGACATTAATTTTTCGGACATCTATTAATTAAATTAATTATCAAGTCTTAATTAAAATCTAAGTTATTATTCATTAAAAATGAGTTAAGTTAGTGTTATTAAGTTATTGTTTATTGAATATTATCACAGCATTATTTCTTCTTTAAATTGAAACGACATTTCAGAAGTAAAACTTGCTGGTACAATCAAAACCGTTTAAAAGGGACAAAAAGAAAAACATTCATCACATCCGCTCTATAGATTTCTCATTTTATTAACCGATGGATTACTGGCTAATGAATTTTCATGCTCTTAAGGAAAAAATAAGTCAATGAAATGCTCTTCAATCAATTAACCAATCCTTTTAATTTACTCTTCGCTTAACAGATTTAAAATGGAATTCGATTAATCTGTAATTAGTATTAAAGTCAAAAGAGATTTCGTCTTTTTAAGCTGCATAATTCTATCAATGGACCAAAATTATTGAAACGTTAATATGCATAAGTTTTAAAGTAAATATTAAATTAGTTTTCAGTACTTGGCATTAATTTTTTATCACTTAAATCTGTTGCTTTCAAACGGATAAATAGATTTAAGGCTAAAGAATGGCGTCTAATTTCTTTTCCTTTATGTGGAAGATGAGATAGTGATTAGAAAGAGGATTATAAAGGGTTATAATTCCATTGATGTCCCACAAACATTCATTTCACTTTGCGCTTTTGTTATTAGAGGTTACTGTAGTGGAATAGCGTACTGGAAAAAAATTAATTAAGGAAGCAACGATTGGATCTGTTGACATTTAGAGTAGCATATATAGCATATACCATGTGCGTACGTTGTTCAGTTATTTTCATTGACTGATTAATTTTATAGGGTTTAACTCCTTAACTAACTTAATTACCTGAAAACTTCTCTTAGATGGGCAGGCAGTTTGTCGCCTCATCTGTGAAAATATCCATAGATTCAAAAGAAGGTTTAAGCAATCTTTTTATTTAAACTTTAAGAGCAACAATACACAGCGGTTTGTGCTTACAAATTAATTGCTGAAGCTTTTGGAATATCAGATAGCATAGAAAATAAATTAAAATTAAAAGGAAAATGAAATCTTGGAGATTCACAGAGCAAAAGCCTTTGAAGATTCACAGAGCAAAAGCCTATCAAACGTTGGATAAGGTTTAACAAAATGGGGTACTATAGCGTTAAGTTTCTGAGCTGAGCGAGGGAATAGCACCAAGTTCAGCGTCATTGCCAAAGCTTTTTGTCTAATTTTTAAGAAATCTCTTCTTATAAAGAGGTATCTCATTATTAACATCCTAGTGAAAGCTTAAAGTAGAAGTAATAGTATAAATGAACTAAAAAGATAATGTGTTAATTAACATAAATAGTATATAATTTTATCATAATATATTTTTTTCTGATAATTGCAATTAAAAATGAAAAGAGTTTAAAATGTGTCAGGACTGAGTGTTCTGTGCATAGCTTTAGGGAACATGGTGAAGTCACTCCTTCTAAACTACAGTCCTGCTCTGGAACAGTGAGCTGAAAAAATTAGCTTTGTTCTGGTGTAGATACTGTGCTGGAGAATAACTGCACGTGAAAGGGATTTAAAATCCTCTTTTATTAAATCACTATTATTTACACACTTCCCAACTCGGGAGGGATACAGAAAGTAAAAGACCACACTTGGGCCTAACTTAACAAATCAAATAAATTTAAACTAAACCTAAATAGAAATTAAATTAGACTTTGCTCACAGAGCAATTCGCGGAGTTTGGCCTCTAAATAACTGGTGCGTAGCAAGAAATACTAATACTAGCGCACTTCAATTTATTTCAATATGCAATCACGTAGTAAGCACTATGGCTTATAATTTTAGCTGCTAGCTGGTCAGACGAACGTCGAGCAGAATGACCGTGATCTGAGACTAAAGCTCTCTCAAACTAAGAGGTTTCTACCTCTGGTTTAAATAGTACTTGGCTGTACTTCAAATTAGCATAAGCTGAAAACGCGCGCTTCTTCTGACGGGAAGTTGAAACAGAGAAGAGATAGAAAGATTTAAATTAAAATAAAACTTGGTTAGTTTAACTAAAACCTTACAAATGGATGCAACTATAGATGAAAAAATCTAATGTGGACACCATATGACTTCTTTACAGGACCTATTAAATTATACACAATTTTTGCTGCGTTTAAGCTTATTTCCTCGAATTATTTTAACTTGAATAACTGATAGCAAAGGCAAGTTAAAAATGACATCAAAAATTGAACATTTTGAAATTAAATATCCTAGTCAATTTTTGGTCAAATTTCTTACAATTTTATTTTTATCTTGAACGTAATTCGCAAATTATATTTATATTATATTTCGCAAATATAAATATAGGAACGGGAGATCACACTTCTGTAACTGGAAGCATACGTTGTCAAAATAAAGGCCGGGCAAGAACTTTTAAGCTGTGTGAGGGCGGTATATGTGTGTGTATATATATATACATAGTATTACAGATACGTTTTCTATGACAAAAATATTCCAAATCATTTCCGTACAAAATGCTTGCATGGGTTTACATTTCATTTTCTTCGCGTCTTCGTTGTTCGGGTTCTGAATTATTTGTGGTCTATAATTAATACATACACGTATGTAATAAAATGACTTGGAGTAAGCTGCAACAACTGACGATGGATCTCTGCGTTATATCCTTAGAGAGACTTTACTGGACAGTTAGGAAAATGACACTTAAAGGGAAAGACTTGTAGATAGACGCGGCCGAATTGCACACCACTTTTATTGGTGGATAAGAACTAATTATCAAAAAGACATTTTTGATCTCACATAATCATGGGCACAATTTTGTATAGAATATCATATTTTAGATACCGACATGGTTAGTAGCACGACATAGCAAATGAAGAGTGAAGGAGAATCTTCATTGCAGGACAGCTGAAGCTAAAAGTGCGCAATTATCCAGTATGGAGGCTCAACAAGAGGAGGTTTTGGTTTAGGTTAGAAAGGTTTTAGTTTTTGAAATTGGAAGTTTAGGTTCCAAATTAGTTACGTCATGAGCATTACGCGAGCCATACAAGATGGATTCATCTATAAATGAACCAGTCCAGAAAAGTTACGATTTTTAGAATTAATTTTGATTTACATGTTTTTTATCTTACACACACGCATACATATCTATACCTATCTATGTGCATATATATGTGTGTACGTATGTTCGATACTACCGATTGCAATAAAAAGGGAGGTGCACAGCTAGGTGTTACATCAGTGCCATATGCAAAATTTCGGCTTTCTGTGGCTAATCACTTTCGAGTTATGCGAGATGCATACATGCGTACGTACATAAGTCATAAAAAAATCCTTTTAAATGATTTTAAAATTCTCCTTTTTGGAAAAAAGAATCTTTATTTCGTACGTACCTACAGACGTCACGGAAAATATTGTCCAAATGGATTCGAGGAGACATAATACATTTTTCCGTTGAAATAGAATACCCGAAAGTTTTCTCAGTTAAAATAATTTCCTTACTTCATATAAGGAAGTAAAAAGAGCAATTAAAGAAAAAAAGAATAAAAACCAATGAAACCAACAAAAGCAGAATAAAGGAGAAAATGATTAATCTCTAATGGTTTAATAAATATTAAGACATGATTTATATCTTCTCAAATCATTTGATTAATTTTCATTTTTAAACCTTCACAGTGTTACATGCCCATACAGTTTTAGTTTTGATAACGAATTGGTAGACTGAAAGCTCAGATTTGTGTCAGAAAAAGTATAATATTGATAACGGAGAAAAAAATCTGGTATCTAAAATAGAGATGCTATATATTTTTTTATTTCAACTAGCGGAAGTACTCGATTCCAGTTAAGTTAGATTGAGTGTAATGCATCTAACAACAGAGCGAATGATACTGCTGTAATCCTTCTCTATTAACAATATAAAAAATACGATTTATAGTCATATACATATACGATTATAGTCATATACGTTTCAGCCTGATGCGATATGGAACCCATATAAGAACTTGCGATAGAAAAATAAGCAAATTCTCTCTCATTATATCAGTAACAATAGCACGCAGTTTTAATGACTTTTCCCTTTCTAACCAATTGGGCGTAAAGGCACAAGTTTCCATCCCATATTTCACCTATATTCAATTTTAGTCGATTAAATGTGGCAAAAAATTTATCATAATTGATCAGAAATCATAACTGGAACAAACAAACACACAAACATTCTTCTTTATTTGTATAGATTTTCTAAAACTTACAAATTTTTGATTAACAAACTCTACGATTTGAAAGCTAGCGGTAGCAAAATTTTTCGGTATAAAACATTTTTACCTCCAACGCTCAAAACTGTTGCCACTCGGAAAAAGGAATGCAGGAATAATGTATTTAATGTTTGGCAATACTATTTTTATTTTATCGTAAAACTCAGAAATTTTTTATTAACGAAATCTAAGTTTTGAAAACGAGCAGCGGCAAGAACTTTCGAAATAAAGCAGAATTTCATCTTCAGCTTGCGAGACTGTTGCCACTCGGAAAAACGAGGGGAAAATTAGCGTTTTTCCGAGTTTTTAATTAATATCTCTGATTTTAGCAACGTTTATTTTTGGAAAAACGGGCACGTCGACCTTTTCCAGGGCCCAGGAAAGAATTGTAGAAGTCTAGTCTAGTCTGGAAATCTATCGCCGGGATACCACATAAGATGCGGTGTATCCGGCTCACTGAAGTTTGCAACAAAGTGCTTCTAATGTAATTTTTCCTGACAAATAAGCAAGATAACTGAAGCAAGAGAGAAGAAAGATGAGAGTAGAGAAAAGAACAGGGGTGCCAGATACCGCAGTGCAAGGAACCAAGACCAACGATGGAGAGGACATCATGACAAGTCATAATTCATGAGCAAGTGCTATGAGTACATAGGAAAATACAATAAATCAAAATATAAGGAATACATAAACAATAATAATGAATAACAAATAAGAGTACATGAAACACAGCAAATTCAATAAATTTTAGAACATACTTATACAGTAATAGATGAAGTTAATATTTACATATATACACTGCAGCAATAACTGCAAAGTTCAATTATTATGTCGGGAAGTTTAGGTGCCTAGTCAAATGTGCCGCAAGAGGTCTTAAGTTGTAGTCTTCTTCAAGGGCTACGTAGTCAGAAACTGAGAATTTATTTAAGTGTTCACATCTTAGTGCCTTTTTAAAGAAATTTCTATTTAGTCTGTGTAAATATTCATTCAGGTATTCAATCCTGAGATCCTTATGCAGAGTTTCATTCTTGACGTAGAAATGAGCGTTCGTAATAAGTCGCAAGGCCTTGTTTTGCAGTATTTGTAATTTTTCTATATCCTTCCTAGTATAGGTGGCCCAAGCTGGAGAGGCATAAGTCAGGATTGGTCTAATGATTGCGATATAAATGTGCCTTTTCTTGGCAAGTTCTAAATTTGATTTAGAGCCGATTAGTGGTACCAGACTAGTTAAGGCAGCGATTGCTTTCCCTTTCACACTGTTAACATGTTGTTTCCATGTAAGTTTCTCACTTATGATAACTCCTAAGTAAGTTGCATGCTTCACGACGGGTACCACTGTACCAAAAAGAATTAATCTCTCCGCGATTAGCCTCCTAGTTCGTGTTCGCCTAACGATGAGAAGCTTGGACTTTGCCGCGTTAATGGATATTCTCCATTTTTCACACCATTTTTCTATTGCAGGCATGACTAGCTGTAATTTTTTCACTGCATAGTCAGGACTTATAGATCTAGTTGCTATAGCGGTGTCATCCGCATAACATCCGAGGTAATGGCTCGTAGTAATTCCGTCTTTTGGGAAATCAGCCACATATATGATATAGAGAAGCGGGCCTAAGATAGAACCCTGAGAGACCCCAGCGCCCAGCCTTTGGTGTCGCTGCCTACGGAAACATAGAAGGTTCTTTCTCTGATAAATGAGTAGATGAGAAGCACCAACTCTCTACTGAAGTTGAAATTTATTAGTTTATAAATAAGTCCCTCATGCCAGAGGCGGTCGAATAATTGTAGAAGGTTTGCTGACGATAGCTTAAGTAGTAACTGAGTTATTAGCAAACAAACAACCAGACTTTCTTCTTTATATATATATATATATGTGTGTGTGTGTGTGTACATATATATATATATATAGGTATATAAAATTGGAAATTGTCAAGAAAGATGTATGGATATTATTTATTTTCGAGGAGCGACAGAGAAGCGTTTTGATGTTTTGAAGGCAACAATGATGCCGTTTAAGATTATTCTTTTATTATTTGTTAACCGCTTGAAATAATGAATCTTGCCTTCAAGCGTCTTCTGCGTCAAATAAACTTTGTTATGTCAGACTCCTGATAGTCATTTAAAAAGTATTTGTAAGTAGTTCTTGTTTGTCTGCATAAACAAATTTCAAATGAATTTTCAAATTCAATGGCTTATCTTCTAGAAAAGACATTTTCCTTAAATTCTAAACAAAGAGTTAAAATGTTCTTATTTGTTTCTCCTTATTCGTTCCAGGATTCATTAGCATTTCATTTCATTTTAAAGTATCATAGTCAGTTCACTAATTCTTCTGACTCTGTATTATTAGGAGATTTACAATGCAGTTTTATTTCTTTGCTTTTCAAACACAATTAAAGTATTTATTTTTCTTGGAAGATCACACTTAATTTATTCCGCGTGGTATGAAATACGACTGAATTTATTCTTTTAAATCCCTTTGCCTAAATGAAATTCTATTCACACTGATTTCATAGTCGACTTGACTGTTTTTGAGAATCACTAAATTTTCAATTCCTGCGTTAAAACCTTGACACGATATGCAGCATTTCCATTCAGAGGGTCACCAGCTTTACTTGCTGTACTTGTCTGCTTTATAACATCCTTGTTTTAGTTTTAATTCCATCTATACATTTGGAAACATTTACTGTTTCAAGTTTCTAAACTATCTGCAAGCGGAATTACCAGATGCCAGTTAAGTTAGATTGAGAGTAATGTATCTAACAATAGAGAGAACGATACCGCTGTAATCCTTCTCTAATAACGATGCAAAAAATACAATGCATAGTCATAAATTTTTCAGTCTGATGCGATATGGAACCCACATAAAAAATTTCGATAGAAAAATGTGCTAATTCTCTCTCATTATATCAGCAACAATGGCACGCAGTTTTTATTGATTTTTGTCTTTTTAATCAAACGATTGTAAAAACTCAAGTTCCATCCAAACTTTCACCTGGATTCAATTTTAGTCAATGAAATGTGGCAAAAAGTTTATCATAATTGATGAGAAATCAATAACGTGAACAAACAAAGAGACACACAAACAGACGTTCTTCTTTGTATGCGTAGATTTTGTAAAATTTACAAATTTTTTATTAACAAACTCTACGATTTGAAATCTAGCAGTAGCAACACTTTTAGAAATAAAGCATTTTTATCTCCATCTCGCGAGACTTTTGCGACTCGGAAAAATGAGTGCGAAAATTAGCGCTTTCAGAGTTTTAATTAATATTTCGGCTGATTAAAATAGTACGAAGAGGGAAATAGTAGAAATGGCTTTTCACGAATTTTTGGAATCGGGAATAATGCATTTAATGTTCGGCGATGCTATTTTTATTTCATCGTAAAACTTAGAAATTTTCTATTAACAAACTCTAGGATTTGAAAGCGAGCAGTGGCAACAACCTTCGAAATAAAGCAGTTTTTCATCTCCAGCTTGCGGGACTGTTGCCACTCGGAAAAATGAGGGCGAAAATTATCGCTTTTCAGAGTTTTCAATTATTATCTCTGATTTTAGCTAATTGTTTTTGAAAAAAATTTGACCTTTTTCAGAACCCAGAAAAGAATTGCAGAAAGTTTGGTGACGATAGCTATAGTAGTGATTGAGTTATTAGCGAACAAATAAACAGACTTTCTTCTTTATACATATTGATTGTAAATGCTACTGATATTTAACATTAAATTGTTGCACTATTTAACATTACTTTAATATTAAATTTTTGGTAACTATTTGTGGTATTATTTTAGTCTGTATATAGAAGGTATTGTCTTATCCTTTGCTAAACCCCTTTTGCGTCGGCTATAATGCGACAGGAAGGAAAAAACAACTAATGTCACAGAAAGAAATTAGTACAATAACTGGGAATATGTGTTCACATTAGCGGGAGAGGGGCTTAACAGAGTTAGGATCTCGAGATAAATTGAGATGGTAAAAGTAACAAATTCATCCTCAGGGATTCACACAATTCTTTCTTGAGATTCATCTAGCTTTTGTATGAGGACACGTTAACTCGTTCTTTCTTTAGCTTACTAGTTACATAACTCTTTAGTTTAATATCCCTTAGCACTAAAGCTCAGATTATCTTTTCCGAGAAGTCCTACTGTTGGCTTTGTTTTGTATCACATTCCAAATTAAGAGGTGATCATATAAATATATAAATCTAAATAATTTAAACAAAGGTCAAATTAAGTTCGAAACAATAACTCAAATTATATGCTGCCAACTGCTTCAATTCAGTGGCAATATTTATCAAATTCAGAACATAATCTTAGCAAATTGGCAAATTCAAATATCAATTCATATTCAATTCTGAAATAATGAATTGCCACTAAAATAATACTAAAGGGAAAAGCTATTGTAAAATACTAACTAAATTAGAAGAGCTTTTACAGTTTTCATATTAGGATTAGACAAATTGTCAAGACTGAATGGTGAAATAAATTACATTGTTTTTAATTACTTTGCTTTTATCTAGCTGTAATTTATCGAACACATCTTAGGAAAATAAACAACTGCAATAATATTACTTTGATTATAGTAATGAAACTGATAGTTGTAAGATATTGTTCTAGTAACACATATTTCTTTCACAACCTTGTTGCCAAGAAGAAGTACCAAAGAGCTATTAAGAAGAATACTAGTTCAACTCTTTATACTGTTAAATAATATATTAAAGAAGTTGATGGGGAGAGGCAATGGTTATCAGTTTCTGGTGACACAATTTAACATTTTTTTCCCTTTAAGGAAATAAATACTTGTAGTTTTAAAGTTTCAAGTTAAACATTTTACATAAACAAAAAATATGTTTATTGTTCTTTTTATTAGTTTCGTTCATTACATTACGTTAATATTTTTGGAAGAGGTTATTAACTTAAATTATTAGCTCAAAGGGCGTTAGCCCAGATGGGCTATTAATTTCGTTTTGGCATTTTGTGCCGATTAACTTTTCAAACTGTTGCTACCAAATATTATACTTATAATATTTAAAGACATTAAATAATGAGGAATCTGCATAAATATATATTTTTTTAGCACTATGATAAAACAACGGTACCTAGAGGTACCAAATTTTGAATAAAGTACCTTTCCACCCGAATATGGGCCTCTTGAAACCCTATTTTGGAATTTGGAATTTGTTTTATTATCTATTTCTATTTTATCAGACATTAAAGAATTTTTGATTAAAAAACTCAATGCTTTTAAAGCGAGGAATAGCTACATTGTACGAAAAAAAAATTTTTTTAATTTTCAACGCACGCGATTGTGAATTCTAAAGGCATGCTCATTTTGAAATTATTTTGCGATATTGCTGTTGAATTGAATTTTATGGTTTAAGAGCGAAGAGCATGATACGTAATAAATAAAGGTAACACACAAATTGTTAAAAAACACCTCTTTGGGCGTAATGTAAAATCGGAAAGCTTTCAGATTTTTTTTTTTTTGGTTTTTCTTTTTATTTTCTTAGTCTCGGCATGAACCTGACGAAATATATACTTTAATAAGGATGCAATGAGAACTTGCTATGAGAATTGTGTAGTCTATGGCAGAGGAGTATGTATTTATTAAAACTAGCTTTTATTTAGCAATTTCTCTCATGCCATGTTATCTGATTTTCATGAATATAATCTTTATTCCAGGAAATCAGTAGTTCACTTAATCTACAGATAGAACGATAATTTTAAAGATAGATTTATCAGTTTGACAGTTCTCGCTGAAAGCACATAATTAATTTTTTGTACAATCTTAAGCTTCTGTTTTAATTAAAGGAATCGATTTCTTAAAAATATTGATTTTATAACGTCTGCGTCAAAATAAGTTACACTTAAGATCTGAAACTAAAGTATTTAAATAAGTATTTATGAAATCTCAAAATCATAAGATAATGTGTTTTGCAGTTATTTAGCACGAAAGTCTGAAAAAAGTACAGAATTACATGAACAAACTAATTAATTAAGGCTACACAACATTGATTTTGACGTTTTCTATTTAACGAAGCTGCTGAGATTCAGAAACGTTTTTGAAAGAGACATTTTCCTTCGAAATGTTTATTTATGTAGTCTATATTCTCAAATTAATATCAATAAGCTTTAAGAAATTCCAAATTAGGCATGTTTAGGAACATATGTGAATTCATATCAATATGTATAGGAATTTCAGTACACAAGTTTTTGTTTTCCATTTATTATATCACGAGATTCTAGCTGCATGCTAATATAATACTTGCAGAATTTACTTAATCAACAGGTATCAGCTGTAGTATATCTTTGAAATTGTTAAATACATAGATAAATTGTAGAGTCATTAGATTATTTTGATGCTAAGGACGTGAAAAATGAGCAATGTCCTCGCCGGGACTCGAACCTCGGACCTCTCGAAATACGCGCCGAGTGGGCTGACTATTGCATTGTAAAGATGTTATGTTAATTTGAAAGCAGGAGACGTGAAAAATGAGCAATGCCTTCGCCGGGACTCGAACCTCGGACCTCTCGATGCGCGCCAAGTGTGCTGACCACTGCACCACGAAGGCATGCTAAGAAGGAGGGAGAAATACCTTATAAAACTTTAGGTAGTTTCAGATTACTTCTAGGAATCATAATTACTTCGTAAGTTCTGTGAACATCATTTTTTGATTTTCGAAACAATCAAAAGAAAAATTCTTTTTTATCGCAGCAAACGTTATTTGCAATTTTATAAAAATGAAAATTAATTAGCTAATTAATTTTGATCTGTTACTAAGCCACTAATAAAGATGCAAGGGATTAAATTTCATACTCGGTTTCACAGTAACAGCAGCGACTTTTCAGATCTGAATTATTGATGGAATGATTTTTATTGTGCTTTTGTTTCATAATGAAAGCTTCCGTGGTTGTTTGAATGTCAGTTATTCAATTTCTAAATGTATTAAATCTATTTTACTTCACCTTTTTAATAAGTAGCTGCGTAGTTATAATAGAAAACCTAGTAGATCAGTAATTTTGCCAAAATATGCCATCTAGTGGATTCAACCAAAAAATTTGATCAAAACTGTGGTTTTTCATAAATTTAAATTTTGGTATCTATGTAATGATATACAATTTGATATTCATATCTTTCTATCTGACGCATATATATTTTAAAGTTTGAATCGGGAGTAAACGTGTGAAATATTATTATTTTTCTGTAATTTCCAGAGTAAAAATATCCACAGATTTAGCATTAAAAATGTATAAAATTATATGTAGGATGTAATTCTTGTTTTGTTCATCCTCTATTTTCAACGATGTAGTGTTATTTATAATATCCAGTTATACAAATTCAACATTTCGTTTCCAATGTTTAAATTATAAAATTCGATTTAGTAGAGTTTTAACGATATGACCTACATTAAAGTTATATTCAAGGATTTAAAAATTATACGTACTCTTTGTCAGCGTAATTCTCTTTAGAATTTCTCAGGTTGCTTAATAAAAGAAAAGACATTGCAGCAGATTTCAGATACTTCTAGAATTTTTATTTTCGCTGCACAGTATTAACCGTTCGTTCGAAATACATTCCTAATCTAATTTTTTGAAAATGCAACTACTATAAAATAAGGAACGTATTATCGTTCGAGTAGAGAAGCTTTAATTCAATTCTTTCTCGAAAGATTTTCTTCCCAGCTTTTATGATTTATAAAATTATGTACGTAATGATTTATTACGCTTTTTACCTAGAACAATGATGGAATAAAAATATTTCTTTTGCCGTTTATTGCATTACATTTTTCTATTGTTTCGCTGAACAATAGAATGATTTAAACTAAATTTTGCTCATTAGTTTCTGTTTCGTAGAATGGAATTTAATACTTAATCATCTCAAGCGTGAAATAACTTAGCTTTTTTTTTCCACGGTAAATGATCGCCTTTTTTTTGCATCTGTGCAGTTATAGTTATTACCAAATGTTTTAAAGAACAATACAATGATGATTTTAGATTCCCATTTAAAGACAGATTTATCATGCAAATAATATATGTTTTCAGTTTTTGTTCAGTTTTTAGTTTCACTATTTTCATGTTTTATGATCAAAATAATCCTATACATTTTCGTCCTAATCATTTATTCAGGTGATAAATGCATATAAATTTTATAGAAGTATTTGCATATCAACGAAATTTAACACACTTCTTCTTACTACTAGTATTATCTTCATGAAGCGAAATGTGCAGACTAAATAATGTGTAATGAACAGACGTAAATCATTACTATTTCCATATACATGGTGTCTCAAAAAGGTTACTGCCAAATTTAACGTACTGATTTGTAATACCGTAACAAACAAGATTTACATAGGAACCTGTGTCCGAAAGTGCAAACGGAGACAGCTAGAGGTCAGATTTAAAGGGAGAATGGGAAGTGAGATTATTTCAGGCGAGAACGTTGCGGTAGAAGGATGAATTGGTTTACTAATTAGAACTGGCCGATATGCATTATTTGTATGGTGACGTGGACCGGTCGCGTAGGCACCGCAATCCCTCGACTTGACTCCTTGTATTTTCTATGACCGGCACGTGTCCGTAATACACCTGCCCATTTCGAACGAGTCCGTGAATCCATGCGTCAACGTTGTGAAGTATTCATGGGCGAGTGGAAGGAATTTCGAACATCTTCTGTAATTTAACCATGTTCTTTAATAAAAATCCTATTAACACCTCTTTGGACTTACTTTCTTTCTGCCCGTATACTTCTGCGAACTTTGCCCTCTAGCGGTTACCATCTGCATTTTCGGACACAAGTTTCTATATTCTTTTTGTGTGTTATAGTATGACAGACCAGCATGTTAAGTTTGGCAAGACTGTTTGAGACATCCTGTATGTTTTGGCCTTTGTTTTAAAAAAAATTCAGTATATTTTTTATATTTAGTTAGTTTAATTTTCTTGCGCAAAGGCTCCAATTATAAGTTAAAAATAAAAATAAGTTTTCGCTTTTAAAATTAGTGATTCTCATTTTCTAAATCTAACCTCAGTGCTTAACGTACATATTTTTTTGTTTCAGATTTTCCAAATTTTGCTGCATTAGTCGTAATGGAATTAATATGTTGAAGACTAATACCGCTTATGAATGGATAGGTAGCACTTATGAGTAACATCTGTGAGTACATTCATTTGTCTAAGAGCTGATGAATTTGCTTCATAACATTTTAATAACAGAGAATTTATAGACCTTACAAAAAATAATTATTTTCCGTACAATTACAGATTTATTGTTTAACGAATTCTTGAAAACAAAATTTGAAATGGATAACAAACAAATGCATTTTTAGCTAGAAATATAGATTTTAGAAGAAAATAATTTTGAATTAATTTGAAATGAAAACTGTTTTATTTACAAGAATTAAAAAACAATAAAATTATGACCACGCATCAGGTTTTCCTAATTTAAAAAGTTGTGTCTACAAAACGTTTGAGACGTAGAAATTGATAACGTAGACGTACTACTAAGTCAATAAATGGGTAGCTAGATACGTAGAGAATTAAAACTTTAAGGAAAAGTGATCCTGGCCTTTAAAGGCAAGGACAGCTGAATTTCTGAAAGACATTCACGGAAATAGTCAGGATTTGGTTATCCATATGTGCTGCTGCAAAAATAATTAATCCATATTAACGACCTAGTTCCTTAAGTGTCTGAAGTTTATGGAGTTTCGTGTTCTGTAGTAGCATCAACGAATGAAACTTCTAAAGAACTTAAATGAATTAACACTATCTTGTCAAGTATCCCAGAGACTGGAAAAGGGTTTAAAGGACCCTTTCCTTTAACTGAATTAAAAGTTTAACTGAAAGCACCACTCGTGTTTACAGAAGACAGCATTTACGGCTCAAGTCAAAGATAATGACTTATCTATTTAGTTATAAGTTAGCGTAACGGCTACACAAATAGAGTAACTAGCAAGTTGGCTCTGACCTAAACCGGGCGCGACAAGCCTAATGGGAAGAATAAGGCAGCTCCGCAGAATGCTTCTCTCAAGAAAATCAAATTAGCAACTTTGACTTCAGCAGGCAGAACACGCTCTGATTCTACTCTTTAAAACCTTCCTTTAAATACTGCCTCCTTTCTACCTCATTTGAGTACACGCGGGGGAAAATGGGAAAAAAGGAGAACAGAAGAGCACACTAACATAAAATAGTAGTTATTAGATCGCTAATCGAAGATAAACAACAAGAATCAACGTATTTGTTGTGAATTTTGTAGGAATAGTTTCGATGGTTTAAATACAGAACCATCTTCAGCTGCCTAAATGAAAGTGAGAGAGAATATTTTGATAAGATAAGAATGACTGGAAAGAACTCATGCTACTGGCGCCATCTATTGAGGAGACAAGAAAACTTAAACATAATTTCCTTAAAGGCTGTGGTTAAAGATGGATTGGAATTAGGGGCGTTGACTGCAGAGAAAGAATTTTTTTGAATCCAGAACTCCTCTAGGAAGTCTAATTCGCCAATGGAAGATGATTTTGAACAATTTTGGCTGCAGAAAAATGGAAAGAGTAATTTTATGACAAACAGTGCTGGACAACAGAGGGTTTCTATGTTTCCGTTTTCCTAACATATTCCTCGTGTTCTTTCACGACAAATTTTACGGTTTTCTTCGTTTGATCAACGTAAATTAAATCACATTGGCAAGGAATCCTATAAGTACCCCAGAAATTCCTATCCGGAATGGGGTCCCTAAGTGTGGAACTGGTAATTTTCTTGAGAGAAGAGAAAACGACCCGAAAGTTAAATTTCTGTAAAGTACATACAGTTTCATAGCTAATCGATAGAACAAAAAAGGAATAACAGAAGAATTCTTGTAATTTCCTAAAATCAAAGGGTGCCTTTTGATGTGTCGAGAAGAGAATTATTTTACCGCTTGGCTAACAATCCCGTGTGAAAAGCCCCTGTCAATAGTAACTGCTTTTAAGTGACTTAGTTCTTGATCATGAGCCAGTTTGGAAGAGCAAACTTCAAGTGCACGAAAAACAACATAAAATAAAGTAACCCCATAATAATAGCCCCTATAGTACAGTAACCCTGTAACCCTAAAATAAAATAACCATTTTCATTTTAGGTTATTTCATTTTAGGTTAAAATATAATTTTAACCTAAAATAAAATAACTTGTTAGTAACA
>KK113855.1:281235-315924 GCA_000611955.2 Stegodyphus mimosarum
ACAAAAAAAAATTGTTATCTTGATAAATGACTCTTGGAGAAATTTAATGTGGAATATTAATTGCATTTGTATGTAAGGGTAGTCTGGCCAGGTCTCCCATAAACTTATCCTAGATAATTAATAAATGAGTTTGATTATATGTTATTACTTGCATTTGTTTTTTTGTGTGTATGTAGTTGGTCTGTTCAGTCACTCCATTTGTTTGAGCCGGGAGGCTTTTAAGAAACATGGAGATTATTTTTGCTTGGGGTTATTGAAAAATGTTCATGCATTTTAGGGTTCTCACAACGCGCCCTGTTTTAGCAAATGTGTACTAACCACTTATTAATGATACTTTGAATGTGTTTTAAGATAGAATTTGAAATGACTTTTAGGTGCCAGGACAGTTAAATCTAGTGCTTGATTTTTAGTAGCGGAACTGATTGATTGGTGTCTGAATATTTCTTCTCTGGTGCTTATGAGGTTTTTGCTATGAAATGAATATGAATTATTCTTGAGTTTATTTTAAAATGAGTGAATTATAGAAATGCTTGGTTGAGATTTAGTATTTAGTTTTACCGAGTTCCAGAGAAGATTTATTCCAGCTTCCTTTTCAGGTTAAGTTTATTAAGAAGAATTTGCTTTGTCTTGCTATGTGTGAATTAACTGCTTTAAGAAAAGTTATACTTAATATTATTATGAGTCAGATCAACCAATTAGTTCCTTCCTCTATTTTCTAACAGGTTCATCTTAGTAGAGTTTATTTTAAGTTTAGTTTGTCCGGCACCTAGAGGGAGTGAGTATGAGTTAAAATTTTAAAGAGTTAAAAGTAGTAAAAACCCCTAAGGTTTAAAAGGATTATTTCTCTCTATTTAACAATGGTGCCGCGTATTTCTCGATTTAACACGTTCATATAATGTCTGCACTGAGGCAACGTTTGTACGTTGATTTTCACATAATGAAAAATTTCGGGTTGATTAATCTCCGCATAAGCATTTTAGTTTTTAATTTTCTGTATTTAATAGTACGAAAAATATAGTTGGTATATGTGTGCAAATGGGAGTTTGTGATAATGCAAATAATAAAATTTATAGCAGTTAAAGTGTTTAAGTGTTAACGAAATGCTTCTGAATGCATGGGATTCATATCCATTTTGAAGAGGAAAACATCGAGCTCAAATACATAGGAAGCTTTAATTTTCTACATAAAACCATTACATTATTCGTACATTTTTTTACAAATAGTTTTTTTCTTTCAAGAGTTATTATAAGCTTTCTAAGGAAGAAAAGGTGTAAGTTATTGAATTAAGGAACCTATTTTTCAGTGTATCATCTTTTTAAACTAAAAACACAAACAATTCCCCATGAGCCGCAAATAATCAAATGGAGATTACAGAAGTATGGAACACAAAGTTAAAAAAGAAACAGTAAAGTGAAAAGTTTTTTTAAAAATATTTAGGAAGGAATACTATAATTTACAATGAATTTACAAAAGCAGTCGAAATCACTTCTCTCGGAAATAAATTCATGAAAATACGGAGGCTAGTTAATGAGCCAGTTTTAAGATCTTTCTTTCACTGTCAAATATGGAATACAGAAGAAGCACATTTTCAACATTCTCTTCCCCACCAACGCAGCAATCACAAAAAGTTTCTAGACTCAACCTAAATCTGCTGGGATAACTTAAGAAGCTTCCTTGGCCAGTAAGAAATTGAGTCATTTCATAACCTGTAAAAAATGATGATATTGCAATCTAATCTTGATGAAAGGCAAAAATCTCTTAGTTAAGCTTTTTCCATTTGAACTAATGTACTCATGATTTCACGATGCCACAATACTTTCATTTATGACCCTCTTGTGAAAGGATTTAGTGCTATTGACAAAAACATCTATTTTGGGCTTGTTGGCAGTCTTTGCAAGAAAATCGAGCCTTTCATTCCCAACAACACCAGTATGTCCACGGACAGATACAAAGGCAACTGAAATGATTTCGCCTTTTAAGTTTTGAGGTTGTCTTGTTGAATCTATACTCTTATTGTATTAGGAGAAGAAATAATTTTAGGATCTCCAAAGATGAAACGGAATCGTTACAAATGAGATAATCCGAAACAACAATATTTTGTTCAGTGGTCCATTTCCTGGCGAAGTTTAAACAAAAAAAGTTCAGATATAAAACCATGCATTCATCTCGAACCCTAAATCGAAAGAGAAGAATTCAAGATCATTTCTGAAGACCACAAATGCGAAACAAACTTTGCCATCAGTTTCACTGCCATCAGTGTAGCAAGTCACAGACAAACCATCTGCGATTTTGTTGTTAAATTGAATAACATTAACAGCATTTCTTTCTGAAGGATGAGGAAGAACAGATATGGGTAAAACCCAATCATAACCAGACACAAAAGAAGCAGAGAGATTTTCCCTAAAGACAATATTATGAAGAATGGCAATGTCGATCGGAAAAAAAGAAGATTGAATATTCATTTCAAAACTAATATGTTACTAAAAACCAGAAATTGCATAAGCAGATTCACTTATGGTATGATAACCACAAATGGTTATTGTACCAAAAGTACGATATCCATAAATGTACCATACAAGTATGATCGTAACTTATAGTACAATATCCACAAATGCTCCGCAGATATATGTGCCTTTGAATGCGTCTCAGACATTTAATCTGGAATGTGTTAATAAAGTACAACATTACCGTTCTTGTAATCTTGTACAGATCTTGTATTGTCGTACAACATTACAGATATTTAATCTGTAACGTTTCAGACAGATTATATCTGTCATATTGTAATGTTGTAATCTGTAATGTTCTGTACCTGAAAATTTCGTTAATCACTTTAGAATAAAAGTGCAGGTATTTTACGAGAGTAATCCGGTACACGTATGGTCATGGTTAACAGGAAAAGAACAAACAAACAAAAGTTTAAAAATATCTCAGTACCTCTTTGTTTAATCTTTGTAAATAAATTCAGTCACTTATTTATATTTGACAGATAAATGCTCTGGATAGCAAGAGTCATTATAATCATAAATAAACTAATGTACACTTTTTTCGAGAAACTATGAGAAATTTAAATTTAATTTCTCAAAACGTTAGGGGATATTGCTTTGTTTTGGAAGAATGCTGCTGATATTTATTCTTAAAATTAAATTATACCACTCTTATATACTAGCTTGGACATAAGACGAATTTATTTTTGAAGAAGTTATTTATTCAAGCAATTTGTTCGTTCAAAATTTAAAGTAAACATTTAGTTCTCTCAACTACTCTTCTCTTTGAGTGCATGTTCGTCTCTTTATCTCTCACTTACTTTCTCTTTATGTATATGTATATACATATACATAAAGAGTATATACATATACTGTATATGTATATACATAAAGAGAAAGATAATATATTCGTAAAACTAAACTCATATCACCAAGAGAGACGATAAAAAATAATATAAAGACAAAACTCATAAAACTTCAAACACGAAAAAAATGCAAAAAATATCAGAACTTATTCTCGTCTGCCAATGATGTCAAGTAAATAGCTTTAGAAAGTAAAATAAACTCTCAGGGGGAAAATTCCCGTCATTTCCGTTATTTCACTTTTGAAAAGTATTTTAATGAGCAGTTATCTGGAATTTTTGTTACATACGAAAATTAAGTGACAAGATTTTACATAATTTCATCATATACAAGTATATTTTCATGTATTTGAATGATATAAAATGTTAATTGAAGGAATTCAATAAAGTAGCCGTAAATATATATAGAGTGATTGTGGTTATGAGTAAGGTATTGCCCAGCTACTTCGCATACATTTGAGTTCCAGGGCGTAAACAAGAAGAACCAAGATAATAGATCGCGATAAAGCAGAAAAAATCGCGAAGTGCGCTAACAGTTACTTCACAATTAAGAATTTACATTCGATAAGGTAGGTTGCAAAATGTGTACTGTCATTATCGATTGTATCAGGAATAAAGAGAAGACATACACAAACTTTAATTTGAGAATCTATTAAAATTAAGTCGCTTATTTCTTTAAAAGTTTTAAAGGTTTTTCTTTAAAGTTCTACACTCGAAATGCATAAATCATGCAGAATTTATCAATAATGAAATATCTATAAAATACTTTTTAACAGGAAAGTATATTCTAAAAAACACTTGCAATTTTAATTCAAGCAGAAGCCTCATTCATTAAACGTAATTTATCCATCATAAAAATTGCATTCGATTAAATTACGCTTTTAATTCTATAAAAAGTAAAATAACTGTCGTTTTATTTGTATAAATGTTGCACCATTTTCTTTTTCTTTTAATTTGATATTTTTTTATAAAAGTTCTAGAGTAGATTCTGAATTTATTCTGTTAAAAGGTTGAAAGATGAGTCACGAACTCGAAGAATTTTAATCAATCATTGCAAATTATTCAGTTAATGGGTGGAAAATTAATTACTTCATGCTTAGTTAAGTAAAAAACGTGAGAGCTGAAATATCTAACTCTTTTAACGTAAAAAAAAGCAATGATGGTTTTAATTTATACGGTATTCGAAGAGGGATCTGAAATTCGTGGTAAACTAGATTGATGAGCTGCTTCATAGCTTTGTTCATTTATGCATTCTGAGAATAAAGCATTTATTTTCTGGAAAAGTATTTAATAGGGAACTCTCTACAAAATAGCTATTAATTATTGGTAAGTAGAAATTTCAGTTACAACAAGTGTGATTAATTTTAGCAAATAATAATTTAAATCATAACGTAAAATACGCTTTAAAACTAAGGTATGCATTTTATTTATGTTTCAAAGGGTTGTTGTCTAAGCCTTTCTCTGCTTCTTTTACCGTTAGTGAACTATCTTATTAAGTAGAACTGCGCTAATAATTATCACAGCAATTTTTCCAACCCCATAATGCAGTTTGTTTAGCCTATTTTATAAATTATGAAGTTATCGTACAACTTCTTTTTTTCATAATTTTGAATGGAAATATTATGGAATTAGCATTAGCTATAGGGCAGTAATTTTATTCGCCAAAAAAACGAAGGCTGCGCCTTACGAAAATGTCAAATGATGATTAGTTCTCCTGTAAAATATCTTTAGAAAATATCTTTAGTACTCCGTTTATTATGTGGAGGAACTCAGTCTTGGATAAATGCTGTGCATGGAAGGCATTGACGTGATTGCACAACGGGGACAAATTCTTCCTTTTTTTTCTTAGCAGTGCTCCATATTATTTATTGCCCGGTTACTGTATAAGGTTTCTCCTTCAATCTCTTAACCTTCTTCGTGAGCATAAACTGTGAAACCTTATGTGGAGGACAGTGAGCAGATCTAGGCTATGTCCTTTAGTGTTGAAGAACTACAAAGTCAGAAGGAGGGTTTAAAAGTAACCCTTTAATTCAAATATTTACAACTCTTCAAATTGAGAGTAAGCCACTACTTGGGCTGAACTAAAATAATATGAAAATAAAGTGTGTTAACAAATTCAATTCCCTGACTTAGCTTAAGTAGGACGGCGAGGGAAGCTTAACTCTTAGTGAAATGCAATTATGCGAATTTCACTAGCAAACACTGGTAATTGCAAATGCCTATGAAGGCGAACTTTCAGTAGATAGAGGAAATCTTGGCGCGCACAGCCTTACGGCGATAAATCCAAGGCTCTGTCTTTCCCCTCGTTAACTCCTGCCTTTTAACTGCTAACAGATATATGCGATTTGCATAAATATCTCACTCGCGCTAAATTCGGGCAGCAACTGAAACTTTGAGAATTCGATAGGAAAGTTCAAACTAAAAATAATTTGGTTAATTAAAATAATGAATGCTACATAGTTGCTCCCAGAATTTAGTAGTCTGAAACTAAGTAGCCTAAAATCGGCTTTTAGTGAAGATGCTAAATTCTAAATCTAAATTTTCCTTCCTATTCGCCATCCTTTACAATTGTAAGTTTTAAATTTAGTTTAACTCTCTGTTTGTGTCTTAGATATTTTAACATAGAATATCTTTTTCCGTCTTCACATCAAAAAGATCCATCAGGAATTTGGCTGGATACTATCTGGTTCCTTCCAATCTGGAAGGAAATAAATTTTAATTTCATGTTATAAGTACATTTCACCTGAAAAGTACAACATTCCCTTCCTCTGATGCTTTCCGTAATGACTTTTATTCGCGCTTTAGGTATTCGCGTTTTTTAATTTCTATTAGCGCTTTTCGCCAAACGCATTCATTTTACACTCATTCATTTTTAAAACTTCCCCCTTGTTCTCTGGCCAAATGTGGTGTTTGTGAAAAACACGCAGTTTTACTTTGTCAAGTGTTCACAACTACCACCTGACTTCAATTCTATTGGGGTTAATTCTTCGACTTTCAAGACCTCAGACTTCCCCTAAAACAAATCTGAAATGCCCTGAGGTTCTAACATGAAATGAACTTTAAACTTTTGTGTGAAACCAGAGAACACTACGTACAACATTCAAACATTTCAATTGCATTTCATACATATAATTCATTCTTTCAATCTTCAATTCAAATTTTCTTTAAATGCTCATTGCGTTAAATAACACTTATATATTCACTTTCTAATTTAGCGCGCTTTACGCTTTTACATTACATTTTAATTTTAACTTGCGTATCCTTTACGCTTTTCCAAAATATTCGATATAAACAAAACCAGTGCTTAAGGCTTACAACAAATCATGCATTACATAGAAAACAGTTTTACATTAAATGCATTCATTATTTATACATAGAAAAATATAATACAACAGTTTTGCTATACAACTTACGTACTAGTTGCTTTTAATTAACACAATTCAATTTCCTATTTACAGAGAGTCTTTTGACTAAAATCGATGAATCCCATGTTCTGGATTACAAAGAACATTTCACGAAGTCTCACAGTTTTTCAACTGAACTCTCGAATTTCTTCCGCTGCATAATTAAGTTGTTCCTTCAAGCGTGTCCTTTACGCTTTCGGCAACCGGCTTTTGACTCGGGTAACTTCCCTTTTAAATCTGCAACTTGCACTTAAATCAGAAACATAACTGTGTGAATTTTAAAAGAAAATAAAGAATCTACTTATCTTTCTGCCAGTCTTTTAGGCGTTTTTTTGTCCATTCCTGAAAGGTTGGATATACTGTGGCTTGGGCTATTCTTTGCTTGTTACTCCTAGATTGAAACTCTGGGGCTGCCTTTCGTTTGGTCGATCTTCTTTCCTCCAGAAACACCTTGTTGGGACGAATGGTGGGTGGCGCTTTCCGTTTGTGCTGAAGTCTTTGCTCCCTCTCCAGACTGGCTCGTTCCTTCTCCTGCACTCGTAGGCTCCTTCGTTGTGGGTTGGCACCTTCGGCGGCTCGCTTCTCGCCGTTCTGTTCCCTCCGTAGTGGTGGAGCTTTCATAGTGTTTTCATTTGGACGTTCCTTCCTTAGACGCTTTGGTTGCTGAGACTGTTGCTTAGCGTTTGTCCTTTTTTCTTTTTGGGGTGGTCTTTTCTTCGGCTGCGGCTTCCTCTCTTCTGGTAACCTCCTTTTCAAACTGGGTTCTCTTGTTTTTGAGGGACCTGGTTGGGGCTCTTGAATCTTAGAAAAATTCTGTGAGGCTGGACCCTGCAACATGTCTTTCAAAATATTATTATTAGCTCTTCGATAATAATGTTTAATTTGATCGAAATTTGCCACAGTCTCTTCGCCCTTCTCATTCTTTAAATATGCACGGCATTCAACTATTCTTGTAATTTCAAAAGGACCATGCCATCTTGGGCAAAATTTTGCGACCTTATCTTTTGCTGCGCATGAAAGTGCGTGGGCTTGTTTCAACACCTCCTCCCCCACTTTATATTCTACGGTTCTTCTTTTTGAATCGTAGTAAATCTTTTGTTTCTTTTGCGCTTCCCGGGAGCACTTTTCTGCCTCCTTCAACATTTTTTCTATTTCACCCATTTGAAATTCCGGCGCTCTATCTTTCACATAAAATAATTTATCTAAGGGGGTCATTATCTTCCTGCCCAAAAACAATTCGGCGGGGGATTTCTTCGTTGTCTCGTGCTTAGCCGTTCTGAGGGCGAATGCAAATTCTTCGACGCAGTCATCCCAGTTAGAATGGTGCTTTTGCACATAATTTCTAATCAATTTTACAATATTCTTATTTACCCGTTCCGCTATATTTGATTGTGGGCGGTAGGGTACCATTTTCATATGCTTAATGCCCAACTTGTCACACATCATTTTAAATGTACTGCTTACAAACTGGGGACCATTATCGCTAATCACCCTCGCTGGACATCCATATCTTAAAATATATTTGTTCAAAAACGAATCTGCAACGACTTTTGCTGAAGCCCGCTTAAGTGGTATCAACTCAACCCATTTACTGAAATGATCCACAATGACTAATAAAAATCGTGCCTTATTTACATGACTCCTGGGGTAGGGGCCTAAGAGGTCAATACCAATTATTTCATTGGGGAACCTAGACTCAATACTAGTTAATAACCCGGCCGGGCGGAAATTTACGTCATTATTTATCTGACACGTGTGACAAGTCTGGCAGTAATTTTTAACTATCTTTTGTAATTGCGGAAAATATACCGCCTCGCGTACGCGTTGTATTGTTTTTCTAATTCCAAAATGGCCCGAGACAGGCGAATCGTGGAGCTCTTGCAAGATACTTAAAATTAATTTGGCCGGGATGACTGGTCTGTATTCACTATTTTGATTCGTAACTTTAGTATAAAATAAGAGACCATCAATGATTTCATAGTTCTGTGCTCTGCTTCGTATTGCATTAATGTCTATATGCTGGAAGTTATCTGGGTCTTTTAAATAATTATAAATATTTCCGAATTCGGGATCCCTAGCAATTTCTTCTATTACAGTCTCTCGAGAGTCAATGACCTTTGCCTGAAGCATCGCTATTTTTACTTTCTCGCCGTTCTCGTCTAACTTTATTCTAGATAATGCGTCGGCCACTACATTGTCTTTTCCCGGTGTGTGTTTGATAATGAGATTAAATTCTTGCAACTTTAGGGTCCACCGAATTAAGCGTGGCGAAAGATTCTTTCCTGAAAATAATCTGGTAACTGCCGCATGATCTGAATATACTGTTACGGGAGAACTCCCAAAATATACACAAAATTTTTGAACAGCTGCGAGCACTGCTAAAGTTTCACGCTCCGTTGCCGAATAATTTCTTTGCGTATCATTCAATGTACGACTAAAAAAGGCAATCGCTTTTCTATTTTGTGTTAACACGGCTCCGATTGCGTAATCTGATGCGTCTGCATAAATTTCTAGACCCTTGTCTTTCTCTGGGAACTTTAGAACCGGTGCATTAATTAAAGATTCTTTTAACTTCTCAAACGCGGCGTTTGCTTCTGAAGACCACGCAAAACGAACTCTTTTCCTTCTCAACTTTAACAATGGTTCAGCAATTTCTGCGAAATTTTTAATAAAAATTCTATAATATGAGCACATACCCAAGAAAGTCGCTAACTTTTTGGCTGTATTCGGAATTGGGTAATTTTTCACTGCTATAACTTTAGATTTATCTGTTTCGATCCCCCTTTGAGAAATTTTGTACCCTAAATATTTGAGTTCTTTTGCCGCGAATTTACATTTCTTAATGTTCACTTTAAGTCCTGCATCTTTCAAAAGAGTAAAGACTTCTCGAAGGTCTTTAATATGTTCTTCCAGCGATTCTGAAGTAACAATTATATCGTCAAGATAAATAAATGTACTTTTTCCTATTACCGGCCTTAAAATTTTGTCCATGCACCTCTGAAACGTGGCCGGGGCTCCCGACAATCCAAAAGGCATACGCAAAAAGCCATATGTACCGTATTTTGTTATGAATGCTGTTTTGTGAACATCTTCCGGCTTTATGCTTATCTGAAAATATCCGGATGTCAAATCTAGGGTGGTTATGTATTTTGTCGATTTAATACTTCTTAGAATTTCATCAATTACCGGAAGTGGGTAAGTTGGAAATTTTGTTATACTATTAAGCTTTCTGTAGTCAATAGCGAACCTGTACCTTAATGGATCAGTTAACGGCAAATCATTATTTTTCTTACATAAAACAACCGGACTCGCATATGCACTAGAAATAGGAGTTATTATTTTGTTTCTTAACATTTCATCAATATGGTATTTTATTATTTCCTCCTTAACTTTGTCGTACTTGTAAGGACGCTGACGTATAGGTTCATCCGTAGTTAATTTAATTTCGTGTGCTACGATCTGGGTGAATCCTGGAATATCATCAAATAAATCAGCGAAATTACTTACCAACTCCCGAAACTTGTCCTGTTCTTCGGGCGTTAGATGGCTTAAATCCACTTCAGGGGGAGGTGTTGATTTCTTTTTAACTGGGTCCATGGTTACTTGCAAGGTGGAGTTTTCAAAATCGATTTTCGCATCCACAGCTGCAAAGAAATCTGTTCCTAAAATAACCGATGCTTGGAGGTTCTTCACTACAAGAAACATAATTTTTTTTTGTTCTTCGCCGATTTTGATGTACAGCTCGATTTTTCCCATGCATTGACACGTTTTTCCTTGGGCTGCTACCACCTTCATTCCTTCCACGCTATGCAGACGATATCTACGAAAGTGCTTCTTAAAAAATTCTTCTGCCAAACAGCTTCCTTGAGCGCCGGTATCCAACAGAGCTGTAGCGGGTACGTTGTTAATTAGTAACTGCAGTCTCGGTAATTCAATGTTTCTCACCATGACCGTATTTAGCTGTACTTCAGAGGGATTTTTCTTCTCCTCGGAACATTGCACCCCCTTCCCCGCAATATTCCTTAGTAGTTTAAATGCTTTGCGGGTGTTTTCTTCTGTTGCTGGCTTCTGCCTGGGGAGAATGATTTTCTTCCGTAGTTGGAATTATTTTGTTGGCGCTGTACTTGGCGCGGTTGACCGCTCGCATTTTGACTGGTACCAGTAGTTCTCGGCCATCGTCTGTTTCTTCCTTCGGCATTCTGGTTCCCCTGCAGCCGCTGTTCATACGATTGTCTCCGTTGATTTTCGGCCGCTCGCCGGCTCTCGAATTGTACGGCGAGTTCAAACAGCTTGTCCAGCGTTACGGGATTTCTTAGCTCCATGAAATCTTGTATCGATGGTAACAATCTGGGCAGGATTATCTGGATAATCTCCGGGTCCGGCCTCGTGCCATACAATAATTTAAAGACTTGTATTTTTCTCAAAATAAATTCCGATAGTTCATCCACCCGCTGTTGATACTTGCTAAACAACTCAGCTTCGAGTTTCGCACGGTCTTTAACCACAGGAAACGCTCTCAAAATTGCTAGTTTAAAATTCTCGTACGTGTAAGTCGGCGTTCCTGGTTCTCCCAGCAGACATTTTCCGATGCACTTATACCAGGTCGCTGCTTGGCCCCTCAATGCTCCTGTCGCTAATATGACCTTCTGATGTTCCGGAACTGGATACAGCAAAAAATGCGCTTCTAACTTTTCCAGGAATGTGTTCACAGGTCCTCTGGCATCAAAAACTACTGCCGGCTTCATGGCTGCTCTGATGGTTTCCACTATGAATCCAAATCCATCAGGCATTGCAGCTGGATTTTGGGATGTAGTAGGCATATTCCAACTTCCTTCCATCCTTTTAGTTGTTCGGGCGCCAGTGTAAGGTTTCTCCTTCAATCTCTTGACCTTTTTCGTGAGCATAAACTGTGAAACCTTATGTGGAGGACAGTGAGCAGATCTAGGCTATGTCCTTTAGTGTTGCAAAAACTACAAAGTCAGAAGGAGGGTTTAAAAGTGACCCTTTAATTCAAATATTTACAACTCTTCAAATTGAGAGTAAGCCACTACTTGGGCTGAACTAAAATAATATGAAAATAAAGTGTGTTAACAAATTCAATTCCCTGACTTAGCTTAAGTAGGACGGCGAGGGAAGCTTAACTCTTAGTGAAATGCAATTATGCGAATTTCACTAGCAAACACTGGTAATTGCAAATGCCTATGAAGGCGAACTTTCAGTAGATAGAGGAAATCTTGGCGCGAACAGCCTTACGGCGATAAATCCAAGGCACTGTTTTTCCCCTCGTTAACTCCTGCCTTTTAACTGCTAACAGGTATATGCGATTTGCATAAATATCTCACTCGCGCTAAATTCGGGCAGCAACTGAAACTTTGAGAATTCGATAGGAAAGTTCAAACTAAAAATAATTTGGTTAATTAAAATAATGAATGCTACAACTGAGCATATTACTAGACTTTTTGGGGTAAAACAATTCAGGAAGTACCGCCCCAGAATAAGTGACGCATTAAATCCTCACTATACGGTCACTTTTGTGGAATGCAAAGGAAAATTTAGGACTGGGCGAATTTTGTAAATCCCATCTTCAGCAAGTGTGAAGATTTAGTGAACTAGCTAAATGAAAATGCTTTGCGTCTGTCTATAATAGTTCCAAACCTGTTCCGAATCGATATCATGGTGAATAGCAAAGCGTAGAGAGAGAATTGGAGTTGCAGCTAAAGTAATATGGGAGCAACTGCTGAGCAAATCTATACGGGTAATATCGGTGGATAGCCAAGCAAGTTTATATGGATAATATTTTCGGTGGATCTTATGGAGAGCTGAACGAGAAGTATGCAGCACCTCTGATGGCAAACAGTAGCGCTAGCTTTGAAATTTGAAGCTTTGTCACAGTCTTTTTCAGAAACGGGGTTTCTACCTGTCTCAGGAAGAACAGCCAACGAACCTGTTGTTTTAAATTCATTATCATTTTTTAGAGTCTTTTAGCAGCGACTGGATCTGCTTAAAGACCAAAATGTCCGTAAAGCTATTTTAAGACCAAAATTTTAGAGACCGTAAAGCCTCTGGTCCAGAGTCGCAGTTGTCTTAAAAATTTAACAAAAGACGATTTTGAAGACGTTGCGAGTGAGGAATACACTGAAAACAAGTTCTCTGCGAATGTTTGCAGTTTTATAGCAGTTGCTGCGGCCTTAAAAATTGTATGTGTATGCTACGGATGTTTCGCAGTAATGAATTCTCTAATGTCTTTATATAAAACTAATTTTCTTTTGCTATATGATTTTCCACCCCTTTATAACGTCATACAAAAAACTTCACACTCTTCTGAATGTTTATAATTGTAAACAATTCTGACGCGGGAAATTTTAACTATTCACATCCTGTATGTATTTCCTTTTAATTAGTTGGCATTATAATTTAACACTAATTCTTTTCTAATGCATTATTTTGTTTTGTTTCCCTTTCTCCTCGGTTTCGTTTTTTGGGTCCTTTAAAAGTTGTGTAATTTTAGTAAGAGGTATTCGTTTGTCGTTTTATGGCTTCTGGTTTGTTTTGATTGTACCCATATATCGATCGGTTCTGATCTAGTGAGTCAGGGTATTCCGCGAAAGAAACATAAGATGTGTATATTTACTTTGTATTTATGGTTTATAATAATACATTAAATTCTTCATATCGAAAGAAGGATTTATAACTTCCCGAATTAAATATGCGGCATATTCTCCGAAAATTTTATATGTATTCAACAATTTTGCTGGCAACTGATATTTTATTTTTACTTCCTTAAACGAAATAAAAAGGAAGCATTGTCATCGCGAAAAATTTCGGGTACCATATTTCAACGAAAATATCCATTTTGATCGCTATCGAATGCAATTTTACGATGTCTTTGCGTGACATCTGTACGTAAGGACAGAATAAAGGATTCGTTTTCCTCCCCAAAAATTTTAAAACTGATGTAGAATGAATTCTGAAGAGACATTTTCGTGGCGTCTGTGCGTACGTACGTACGTGCATATGCATGTATTTCGCATAACTCAGAAACGAGTAGTCTCAGAACGTTGAAATTTTGTATATAGGACTGCTATAAGATGCAGATGTGCACTTCCTATTTGGGCTGCAATCGACGGCACCAAAAGTATATAAATACATATAAATCCACTCTGTTACTCGCCTCAGTGAGCTCAGTTTCTTTATTCTTATATGTCTTTAAATTGTGCATTTCTTGCTTTAAAAATGATTGAATTATGTTGTTCTTATCTTCCGGTTAAGGTTTTTATGCTTATCGTTAATTTGCATGAAATAATTGTAGAATTAGAAACAATTTAAAAGTTGAATAAGTGCTACTAAGCATAATTATTTTTACCATAAGAGCCATATTTATTTACATTTGAAACTTAGCAGAGGAGTAGATTTGTTGCCATTGTAGAGAAACTAAGCTTCGCAACAACAAGATAACACCTTCTGTGCTATTGCGAATTAAATCATGCTTAATCCATTCTAGAAGTTTTTTGACGAAATAAGCATTTAAGATTTACTTCCTAAGTTTAATACAGATATTTTGAATTTTTAGGTATTTTTGCCTTGTCACGCAGTGAGAACTGAATTAATTGAATTAGAAATACTGAATCGTCTGTGAAAAACTGTTTTTTTGTTTGTTTAATTTATTATACATCCTTTTAGATTTATTGTACTATTTGAATAGAACATGTGTCAACAATTAGATATTTCTTCAGATGATATAACTTTTTGTGCATTCTGAGTTATAAAATGAATAAGCTGTAAAGTGAATCTAGCGCCGGAGTGTCACTATGGTAAAGAAATATAGTGAATTTTAAAGACTGCATTTATTCTATTATCGACGAAGCAGATTTAATTCAATCCAATAAGTTTAAATGAAATGCAAGAAAAAATGCGCATAATTTAATATTCCCTACAAGGAAGTCATGTGATGTAGACATCAGATTTTTTAATTATAAGTGTAATTCATAATATTATTTACTTGTATTTTTAATTAGAAGAACTGATTTCTAACTGGTTACATATATGTGTAAAGGCAAATAATAATTATTATACTAATTAAAGCGATGTACGTGAGAGAACATTATAGAAGGAGAAAGAATGATTTTAAAGGTTTTTTTTCTTTTTTGGAAGGGGAGAAGTATAATCCCCATCTAATGAATACAGAACCTTCGATAACGGGGAGTTGATTGCCTTTTACAGAAAACAAACTTGTTCCATGCTGTGGCAGAGTGGCCTTCGACGGAACGCAATGTCTTATTTGGACATAACGGCAAAACCTTCTGACGTGCAAATATCCCCTTTTCCGTAAGCCTACCGGAAGGGGAGACTGACGGGAAAAAGAAGGCAGTGTTTTGAAAGATTACTGGACCTGGTCTTGCGGGGAAAAGGAAAAGGGAACTTGCGTAGAAGTCCGGGGAAAAGGTTTCATCCTCCCAGTGGTTTTAAATAACAGTCTTTCTGGAGATCGATCTACTCCTTCCTCTGCGTACGATGGTTAGTTTCTGACGTAATGGAGCCCTTGACAAGTTCTGGTGCGCTTCATCATAGACCATATCACTATCTATTACTACGTATGAATTTCCAAAATTAATACAAAGATTCAACTTCCTCATCGGGATCAGGGTCCGCATACTCCGTTCAGTGTTACATTTAACAATAAGGACTATTTGTGCTCAAGGACTTTCTTGTTTGAAATCCCATCATCGTAAAATATTACCTTAAGTTATGTGTTTATTTCTTACATAATGCGAAGACATTTAGGCTAATAGCTTTCATAAAATAGTTTTGGTTTATTTGAAAGCCAACCTTTGTAAGTTTGTTTATTTAATAAGTTACCTTGGTTATCGAATAAGCAACCTATACCGTGAAATTTAGTATTTACCACTATCCAAAAGGCTAAAATAAAAGAACTTTAAATTATTTAAGTGTTGTATTTATTTCGAAGATCCATTGATATGTTGTTTGATTTTATTATTATTAAATTCCTACTATTAACTCACACTCTCTCTATATCTTGTTCAAAATTTCAATCTTTAATAAAACACTTTATTCATCCAGTCAAGTTCAAATACATTTTTGTAAACCTGTAGTGGATGACGCTTGATGTTAAAGCAGTTTCTTCACATATTAAAGTCGATTCCTACTTATTTATTCTTGTTTATTGAAACTAAAGATATGCTGTTTTTATTTAAAATATATTATAAGACTTACAAATAATGCTTGTTTATAGGAATTCTCAGGTGCTATAAAAATTAATTTCTTTAATATGAGTAATAGTACATGACTGTGATAAATGGGATTGTAATACACTGCTCAACATTAAAAATGCAGCACCAAGAAGGAGTGGCCAGAAAGTGATGAAATTTGGAAAAAAGACAGAGACAGCAAGCAGCAATAAGTGATCTTTATTTTAAAATGATAGTTAGGATACAGAGCGAGAACGGCGTCGGCTCAGTAGGATGTAGGACCACCGCGGACAGCAACGCACTCTAGGCATAGAGTCAATAAGAGTGTGGATGGTGTCCTGAGGAATGGCTCTCCATTCCCTTTCAACCATTTGCCACAGTTCGTCTTCTGAACGAGGCTGGGACAGAGTTTGCAAACGGCGTCCAATCACATCCCACACATATTCGATTGGTGACAGGTCAGGAGAGTACGGTGGCCAGGGAAGCATCTGTATACCTTGCAGAGCATGTTGGCAGATGCGAGCACTGTATGGTCGGACTGCTGAAAAATTGCATTAGGCAGCCCCTGAAGGTAGGGGATTGCCACTGGCTGCAATACATTATCTGAGTATCGTTGGGCCCTCATAGTGCCCTGAATACGAACTAGAGGTGACCTGGAATCGTAGGCAATAGCGTCCTAAGCCATTATGCCACGCTGTCGCGCAGTGGGGCGTTCCACAGTTACTGCCGGATTAGATCTGTCTCCACGCCGGCGCCACACACGTATGCGGCGACTGTCACTGGATAAACAGAAGCGTGACTCATCTGAGAACACGACGTTTCGCCATTCTGCCATCCACATCGCTCAAGTCCGGCACCATTCTAAACGTTGGCGCCTATGCTGTGGAGTCAATGACAGTCTTCTTAACGGACGCCGTGACTGCAGGCCATGTTCAACCAATCAACGGGAAATGGTTCTTGTCGACACGGCAACACTCAGGGTATCTTGCACATGCTGCAGAATCGCGGTACAAGTGACTTGCGGGACCGCCACAGCTTGTCGACGGATGCGTCGATCCACGCGTGCTGATGTCACTGTGGCTGCACCTGCACCCCTCCTTCTTCCCACATTCCCTTGTTCCTACCATGTTCGCCATAGCCGATGCACCGTGCTCGCATCCATGTGGGTATCAGCTGCGATTTGACGTAAGGACCAACCCGCCCTTCTCAGTCCGATCACCATACCCCTCGTAAAATCGTCTATCTGCTGGAAGTGCCTTCGTTGACGGTGGCCTAGCATTCTCTCCTATTACACATATCCTCCGGGTCAAAAACCAACTTTCTTCGATAATTCGTCTGGGAGAAATAACGACACGAATATTGCCCATTCTGCACGGTCCCTCCCTTATATCTTACTTCACGTGCGTCAGAGAGCTGCGCATTTCACGTCATTCGCATAACTCAGTGATGTGCAGTCTACTCTAAAATTTGCATAAATTTCTGACCACTCCTTCTTGGTGTTGCATTTTCAATGTCGAGCAGTGTATTTAACAGAAATAAGTGGCAACAGTAAGACAGAGTTTTAAAGATTTTTAAAACGTATGGAATTAAAGAATTTGCTTATCCACTTCAAAAGAATTGCCTATGCCATAATTGCTCTCTCAACTTCTCCAGATATGACTCACACATGATTAGCAATCTGTTTCTTATAAATATCAGATCATTTACCGCAGATTTAATCTGCCAAATTGCTATTCACCGGCAAGTAGTCATTACACTACTAGCATATAACTATATTATAATCCATGTGACCAAGGAGCCTATTAATCGGAAAATCTTTCCTATCTGCTTTATCGTTGGCGTTGTATTCATGTTATAAAAATATAAAATACCCCCCGCCCCCCCAAAGAAATTATTAAAAAATCTTAAAATACCCCAAAAATTCTATATTCTCTCTAGCTCAGTGGTTAGCGCGTTAGACTCGAGACCAAAAGGTTCCAAGATCGAGTGTCGCTAATCGCTGCTTAATCTTTCCGAACTTATAATATTTTTATAAGTTCTTCTTTTTGTCTATGTAATTTTTCTCAAGACATGTTGACTTCCTTTTCATTTTTCCTTAACGTCTTTCATGTATTTTTTCTTATTTCTGCTCCCTTTTATTAACTATGATGTGGAGGTAGAGGGTTCTTTATCTTAGGCACTCCGTAATAATTAATCCTAGGATCCTTGGAATTAAAGAATCGTAGTTATATAGAGTTGGATGAAGCGGATGTAATGTCCCAGTATGTAGCGAAAATTCTCCCCATATTTCTATCCTAACGTGATAATAATATGTATTTAAAATATAGCCCTTTAAAATGTCTTTTGCTTCACAAACGGAGAATGCGTAAAGAAAGGGAAAAGGAACTACAACACAACGCCAACGACGATTAGAGAAAGAAAAACATAAGCGTCAAGAAAAGCTGTCTACGAAAAGTTTTCACAGCATATGTCGCCTTGAGTCGTATGAAATCATTAGATAGAATATTAATTGAAGAACTGGACTGTTCGAAACTCACTAGAAATGTTCCTTGCAATAATGAAGCATTATAAGAGATGCATAGAATGAGAAATTATAACCACCAGCAGCTTCATAAATTAGAAAGGGAAAAAAATTAATAATGTTAATAAAAAGTAACTAAATCAAAATTTTTCTTTGTTGACCTAAGTAGGAATTGACTTTAAATTTTTTTTTATATTACTTGTTTAAGCTCACTTTTAAGAGCACAAGGATCATTTTCTATATTTAACAAGTGGTGCCGTTGAATTTTACTATAATTATTTTTCACCATAACAAAATCATCAAATATTTTCTTGCAGTCACACTAATTATGGTAATACAGATGCTCATTAAATTAAAATTTTGCTGCCTTGAGCTCATTATGATGATTTTATATTATGATAAAAGTATTTCCCATAAAATGTAGATGTTTGTAGGAAAGACACACTATAAGAGTTATTATCTGACTTGCTTGAAATCTGAAGCAAAGAACACCTAGCTGATATTTCAGAGAAGAGATCTTTCTACCTTTTTCTATTTACAATTGATACGAACTTTTAACACAAAGAAAATAAGCAAAGATTTTTTTTTCTGCAAGAGATCAACAGCTTATACATTTTACGATTTGTTGATTTCTTTTTACTTTTCTTTCCAATGAAGACAATTTCAGAAATCTGCATAGATGAATATACAATTTAAAAAGAGGATTACATTATTATAGCGAAAAAGAAACATGGCAAAAAAAAATCTTCAGCAGATGTCTGCAAATAAGAAAACTGAAAAACGTTTTGTAATTTGGAACGAAAGAGAAAAAACATATTTGATTAAATTTTCGATTACTACAATTGTGACTATCAACTTCTACAGCAAAGGCTACATTTCATAGAGAAGCTGAAACTCAGTAAATGAAATATAAGTCTGTATCTTTGATTTTCCCTTGAATTGCTTTATTTTTTGAAATTAGATTGTGATATTTTCCACTTTCTTTCCATATTTCTCAAAAACATCATAAAATAGGGTGAAATTCCAAACTAGATAAATTATTTTTTTTGCCACTTTCAGATTTCAATTTATTTTAGACTTTTTTAATACACGCTGAGTCTCCGTTTCCGTGGCCAATAAATCAATAAAGTGCTTTATAAAAATCGAAACTAAGAAACAGAGAGAAATTCGATAGAGTTTTTGAAAGGATGAAATCTCCTTGTGATCTCAACTAAGTACCGGAGATTTCGAAGTGAAACTTCTTTAGCGCAACTCTATTTTATGCTCCTATTCCTTTTTTTAATCAATATGGCTTTTTTTCCTGCTTTTCTTTCTTTTGCGCTTAATCATTATCTCCAGATATGCAAAGATTATTTTTATTCTGACTGGCTTTCTACTAGATTGCAGATTTGATTATTTCCGGAAAAAGAGAGCCTATAAAAAGCGTTTTTTTTATTTTTCAATAAAACATACCCGTTATAAGCAAGTACGAATACAAAATTTTGGTTACAGAAAACAACTTGGTAATTTCTGAATTCGATCTGACTATTTTCAAACATAATGAAGTAATGTGATGCTAAAAGTGTTACAGAGCCCACTGTCTGCAAGAGGCGCAAGAGAAGCTTTAGTGTCCGCAACAAGGATACAAAATTGATCAGTATTATTATTGACTGTAGTCTTTTATATTTCGAGAATTTAGCAATTTTTAGCAGGAAGTTTTTAAAATATTAAAACCTCCACAGTGTAGTGAAATTATCGTTTCTCATCAATACCTGCACTATTCATTTTAAGAATTCAAATTTAAGGACACATATGTTTCACTGAAACTTTTATTTAAAACTGCCCTTTAAATTTATTGCGTGCGCACCTTATATCTTTGGTTGGGATTTTTATACAAGTAAACCTGATTGCGAAGAAAATTTCGAGAATAAATATTACAACTACATACGGATATACAAAGTATTTTATTATACTATGATATGTTCTTAACAAAATGTAATTCTGGCTAAATAAAATGTAGTTGTGATGACCGGGAGGCCAATATATAGTTTAAAGTGGTTGTCGCACCCGTAGATGTTGGCCCTATGCTTAATGTAAGAATGCGGTGCTCTCTATTAACACATCTTAGATTCAATACATTGTAGAAACCCCAGATGTTTACATACAGACGGATTTGATGTTACTCATGCTTTTTAGAAAAATGGAGGAAGTTCTTTTTTCTTAGTAGACAATTTTGAGTTTGAGGATTAAGAAAGAAGAGAATAAGAAAGTATTTTGCTTTCTAACGATGAGAAAATTTAGAAATTGAATGCTGTTGTGCGTTAGTAATTCCTTTTTACACTGCTGGCCATCCAAAATGCTACAAGAAGAAGTACAAGAGACATCAAAGCAAAATTTATTTCAGAGTTTACACGTAGTATAAATGATAATTGATTTGATATACAGCTTTCTTTGATATCAGGAAGGCCAAAAAAATCAGTAATGAGTGTTATCTCCAGTAACCACTGCTACACGCCTTGCCATTGAGTGAAAGAGGTTTTGGATGCTGAAAGAGATTTGATGTGAGAGGGAAAGGAAAGAGGTTTGTTACGGGAATGGCATAGAAAAGCAGTATGATGGGCTAAGAAGTGTGCAACGTGTGGTCCCGTTGAAATCTGGCCTCAACCAAACCCTGAAGGTAAGAAAGGAGAACAAACTGCAAAACCTCAGAGATACATTCTTAGAAACAAACAAACAAAAAAAAGACGCACCGAGAAGATATAAAGCAAATTGGACACAAATTCATATGCATACAGATTTCGACGGAAAATACAAAATTTTACATTTTGGCTGCCAATGAATGAACGGTTGTCGCTACAGCGCATCTGATCTGCGTAACTGGCAGGATATGTAAGAGGAGAAATTACGATTCCAGGTCATAAATTCTTCACGACTTTCATTCCGTGTACTCTGGTAGACGGTAACTATGTCTCGCATACAGGTGCGCGAACGATATGCGCAGATGTCAGAATTTGAGAGAGGTCGTGTAGTTGGGCTTAAAAGCCGGGTGGCCTTATAGGCGAATAGCTCGGCATTTGAGCAGGGGCGATGCCACTATTAGAATATGTTATCAGGAATGGGTGAACTATGGCCGCACACAGTGTCAAGAAGGAAGCGGTAGGCCTAGAGAAAAGACAGAACGTGAAGACCGAGCAATCGTCAGAGCGCCACTCGCAGCCCCAGAGGCACCATTATCATCGATTACACGTGTAACTAGTGCTTCAGTGACCACAAGGACCATTCATAGACGGCTCACAGAAAGGGGGCTGAGGTCACGGCGCCCCTTGTGCCGACTACCATTGACCTCTGTACAACGTCAAGCCCGTTTGCAGTGGTATCGGGCTCACTCGCACTGGAAAATCACTGACTGGAGTAGAATAGTCTTCAGTGGTGAGTCCCGCTTTGAAGTGAGCCGCGATGACCAGCGAAGGCGAGTCTGGAGACGCCCCGGACAGCGGTGTGATACCAATCTGACTGTCTTTCGGCAGATAGGCAGACAACCAGGAGTGATGGTCTGGGGTGCCATTTCATTTCATAGCAGGACCCCTTTGATTGTCATCCGTCGCTACCTTACAGCACAGCGGTACGTCGACAAAGTTCTAAGGCCCGTTGTGTTACCCTTCATGTCACGCCACCATGGCCTTACATTTCAGCAAGATAATGTCCGCCCCCACAGTGCACATATTTCTACTGCTTGCTGAACATTACCTTGGCCAGCAAGATTGCGGGATCTCTCTCCTATTGAGCACGTGTGGAGCATTATGGGCAGTGCCCTCCAACCAGCTCGGGATGTTGACGATCTAACTCGCCAGTTGGACAGAATTTGGCACGATATCCCTCAGGAGGACATCCTCAACCTCCATCAATTGATGCCAAGCCGAATATCTGCTTGCATAAGGGCCAGAGGTAGACAAACGCTTTACTGACTTTTTCACTTTGTGAAGCTCTATCACTTCAATAAATCATCCAGTTTTTCTCAAACTGCAATCATTTGTTTTTCTGTACATGTACATCACTTCTACCGATTTTCGTCCCATTCGGATAACTCCTTCTTGGTGCTTCGTTTTTTTTGTCTAAGAGTGTACGTCATTGGCTGGAGCATTTATCGATAATGCATACTCGGGGTGCGTGATTCGTCCGAAAAAGCAATGCCATGTCAATCGGATGTCCATCTTCGCCTTTCAGTGCACTTACAAATGCAAATGTCTGTGGTTCAAAGTAAAAGGTAAGCGAAGCAATGGAGGCCTATCAGACAGTCCATTTTACTGCAAACAATGTCGAATTGTTTGCGCTGACACCGATTGTTGTGTTACAGACTGTATTCGTTGTAATATGGTTTGGGATGTGACAATGCATTGCATCAGTCCGCACGTGAAGTAGTGTCACGAGGTAGTTGCAATTGTTCCTGTCCGTCAGTCGTTCTCTCCTGCATTCACCGATTCCATATTCGCTTGATTGTCGCCTTTATGCGTCCGAGAGGACGACCGATTTCCCGGAATGATAATCCGCAACCACTGTATGCAATGATTCCGCCTCGGACGAACTCATAAACCTGCTAGAATGATGCTGTCATTTTCTATGAGTCGTACTGAAGCTGCGCATTAAAAACAATTTCATGAGAGAACAATTCATGGTATTTAAAACGACAATGCGAATATGAATATAAAACATTATTGCTGGCCCATTGCGTGGAGCATAATTTTACAAATCATCCTGGAAACAAGTGAAAAGATCGGATGCAATTTTAAAAGTTCACGATAAATACTCAATCGAAAATACTTTGAAAATATATAACGTCTAACTGAATAACTGATACTTAAATCGATTATTACAACTAACAGAATCCTACCTTTGAATAAAAGATTTCTAATCTTAACATATTTGAATCTTTTTGATAAAATAATACTCTATATGTACTGCTTTATCATAAGCCCGAGCAATGTTTACTTTAAAGAGTACTTAGGAGGAGAGTATAACATTAAGTTTAGGAAAATGAACATGGCGATTGGATTGGAGGGCATGTAGAATAAAAGAAAGAAATAATTTGAAGCTCTTTGTGGTTTTGTATGTATATTATTTTAGTTTTGATAATACTGCTACAAGTCAGTAAATCTGAGACTTAACATGAGTTGACTGACGAGAAAAAAAGCACATGTAATAACTTTGTGTTTAATTAAAAGACCTGGTATCTAATATTTTATTTAATTAGCATTGATTAATTAACACCTAATATGAGTAAAAACGCTTCAGTTATATGTAAAGTTTTCATTTTTAAATTTCAAGCTTTTACCATCTTTTTTTACTTAATAAAAAGAATAAAAAGATGCTATTTAGATAATTTCCGGTAAAGTAATTTTAGTTTAACATTTATTATCAGAATGAAGATTTAACCAAGTTATGATGCAATTCTTAATTCTTCATCAGTCTTTGAAAATTCCATCACAATCAGGGTTTATGAGTCTTATTTTAAATTGCCAATAAATGCAATTTAAAAGATGAAATCCCCAAATTAATCGCTTACAAAAAATGTCATTCTTAATTTGAAAGGGAAATCCCGAGAGAACTTTTTCACATTAATCAATTTTTTGAAAACTTCCTTTTTGTTGGAGACACATATTGGGGAATTCGAGGAAAAGAATCGAACCAAAATTAACCGCAACAGAACTAATTAAAAAATATTCGTATGAAAGAATTTTTTTTCGAAGAAAATTAATTAGAAAGTTTTAAAAATATGAAAGTTTCTGATAATGGAGTCTTAAAACTTTATGAAAGTAGATTTTATTGTGGAATTTCGTGTGACCCCATTCTAAAACATGAATGCTCTAGGACCGCTTGGATATATTTAATTTGAAAATTTAATGTAAGACACAAAATTATTCCCTCCTTTTGCAGTTGAAATATTTAATAATATAAACCCTGATTTTTCTCACATATTTTTTTATGCAAAGGCATTGAGCAAAGATCTTTTTAGGGAAATCTCAGGGAAATCTCATTGTTTAGCGTTTGATTGGAGTCTTCTGGGATATATTGGAAGAAGGAGGTATAAGCAGAAATAAATAATATTTGATCTAATAAGCATTGTTATTTTTCATGAAATTGTTTTATTGAATTTTCGAAATGCAAACTGGCGCATGAGGTAGAAGAATATAGAATTTACGAGATGTCTTACATAAATTGCATTGATACGTAATTGGAATAAAGAAATGCATGTAAAGAAAATAAATTTCCAGCTTGTCATTTCTGACAGCATTATAACTTTAATGAGGAAAGTGGAAATAATTTAGAAATGTCCTTCAAATTATTTCATGTTAGTACCTCTTAGTGTTAAGGGCTTATTCATTTTAAGGTAAGCAAGTTAACCTTATTTAAATACTAATGATATATTATTAATATAATTTACGATTAGCAACAATATTTACTTTCAGTTTATTGTTAATCTAAGAAATTTTTATTTACACATACCTGGAAGAATTTATATCGGGAATAAAAGAGTTTTTATTTGATAAACTTTGATGTACAAATGTTTCTTTATTAAAAGAACTACTTCTGTGGAATCTAAGGTTTAAAAATTTAATAGGAGAAGTTTTAGTAGCAGAAAATTCGGCGAATTTTTGAACTTCAGCTAATAGTTAGAAAAGTTAGACGACGTGGTCTGTTAAAAAACAAAATTCGTAAAAAAGGGAAATTATTTTGCATATTTCAAAACTTAACATATAAATATATATATTTGAAAACATTTACATACATTTCTTTCTTTTCATGCTGATCTTTCACAGTTTTGCGTCATATGTATGCACCTATTTAACAAATAATTATAAACAAAATTGCAGAGTTTAAATACCTTGCAAGTAACCTTTACTGCTCCTTTAATGCTAAATTTTGGCTTCATGTAAACAGTCAGGTGACTTATCACCTTATTTTAATCCTAGTGAAATAACACTAAACCTTTTTATTAGTTATTCAGTTAACATGTTGTGTGCCAAGTCAGTCACCGGTGACTAATGGATTGAATGCACAGGTCGATACAAAGTTAATAAAATCTATTCTTTTCACAAGGAGTAAAACAAAATGCTGAAATATTTCCTCAGAGATACTCGTTCAATATCACAATATCTCACAGTAGTTATATTTTGAACTACTAAAATACAAATAGAATTCAAATTCAAAGTACAAAGAAAACTAATACAATTTCCCCGCGAAATCGCTACAATCAATAACAGCATTAAGTAAACAACTACGGTTTGCTAATAACAACAACTGATCTGAGATGTTTTAATCCGGCTTTTATAAGCTTTTTTAATCAAGCACGAGATCAGTCTGGTGTTTTCTCGATTTTTTTGGATAGCAAAAGCAATTACGAGTATCTATTTATTAAATGTTAAATGCACGCGCTCTTGTATTTTTGCTTTTCTGGCTGAGCTTTCTCTTACAATTTGTCACGCGCTGGGTTGCACGGGAAAATGAAACAATTTTAATTCATTGAAACACGGTAAACATAAAAACAGTTGTTTTTCGCAGGTATCACAAAATGTTTCAACTCGTTTTATCCGTTTTCTGGATATTTCTCTACCAAATTGTACGCAGTTTTTTCATAGCACAATTTACAATATCTTCGCTGTAGAGACTTTTCCAGGCCTTTTTTTTGAGCTTGTGTCGTGGCGTTTTAGTAGCAGCTCCTATGTTTCTATGTGGAATGTATTCGTCCCGGCAGTTTGCGAGCTGGCATTCAACTGACATTTTCACCTAGACTGGATCAAGAACCACAGAGAACTGAGGCGTTGCTATACCACAATGCTATCACACTTCTAAGCAGCGCGCGTGGCCTCATGGGAATTTTCTTATAAACTGGCGTGGCACTTAATGTATTAAAAATTGCACGATTCGTTTAATAACGGCTTATATCGTAAGTCACCGATTCTTGAAGGATTTAACAGTACACAGAAGTTAAACTGAAATAAATTGAGATCGAAATTTACAAGGAAAAGTCAATTTGGTTCATTCAGTTTTGATTCAGGCCCTCAATTCATACCAAGAAACACAGCTAGCGAAGTCTAAATCAGATTCAGATAATTTAGATGTTGCACAAAAATAGTAATAAGACAATCAACAGTCGCTATTAAAAGTTGTCTCCTAGTCTGAAAATAATCTTTTGCCATATATATTAGTTAATTTGCATTTGTTGTGCAAAGGAAATAAGAGTTGCTAAATAAGTATGTACAAAATTGATAAATACAATATTTTAATTTTACTTCCAAATGAAAATCAAGTGCAGCTTCAAGCTTTTGCCTATGTTAGATTTGCTAAAACAATTGAAATTGCTTTCTTGAATTGTACTAGCGTAGGCAGGCAAATACATAACCATAGATGCATAAATATTCATTTTTATAAGCCCTTAAGCTCTACATTAACAATACAGTTCACAATAAACATACAAATAATAACTTTAACTTAACCTTGAAAAACATTCCTTGATAAATATTTGTATATTAACACTTAATTTTACGTAACCATCTTTTCTTCCCATAGGAAGGTGAAGTGTACTTATATCAGCTGACTTCGGGTTCCGGGAAATCAATAATTATTTTCTTCAACACGTTGAGTATCAGTTTTGTACAGTCTCTGTATATTACGCTATATACTGAAGCATTACCCACGTAGTCACATATTTTGTCACAAATAGTCACTCAGCCTGAAATTCCCGATGGAATTTTACGGATAGGAAAGAAAGCACTCCGAAAGGACTCTTGAAGTAAGACACTCTAGACAGGAACTTCGTCTCTTACCACATTTAGTTCTCTGGTTGGGATTTCTCTCTGATGATATGTGGTACACATACCATCAGAGAGAGACTCTGTTCTAATGGTATGTGGAACACATATCTGGTTGGTATGTTGTAAGAGATGTTTAACATATAAAACCATATAAACATATAAAACAATTAAACATATGAACGTAACATACTTATCCCAGACAACCAGAAGCAGAATCCGAACCAGAAACAGAAGCAGAATTCATCCAGAAGCAGAATTCTAGAACGTGAAGACTTTGGGGAAACAGTCTCTCTTCAAATGTCAATAATCTGGATTTCTTCATCACCGTTCGACTGGAATCTTTACCTCTTAGTCTTTTCTTAAATGACTGCAAAACCGAAACACTTTCTTACCATAGAACAGAAACTTTTATCTCTTAGCTTTTTCTTAAATGTCTCTAAAATTCGGGCACTTCAGCACTGTCAGACAGGAAACAACCTTATAAATAATTCGAGCCCAATTCTAAAAATTCGAGCTCCAATAAATTTTCTTTCATTTATTCCATTCTGGAGCATCAACACACACTTCTCTGGCACGAGTCAGGCCCATTTAAGGTTTCAAGTACTATTCTTCAGGCTAGGAGGACTGGAAATGAGCTCTCGTTTGGTAACCACTATTCTGGTCTCTGTCTTCCATTTCAACGCACCTTTCTATCAGTTATCATCCACTATTCTTCCTTCCTTTCTATTTTCTTCCCTTCCTTTTGCTACACTTCTCACTCAGAACACCTGAAAGGATTTCTACTTCCTTCTTTTCTCTCTCTTTTCACTGCTCCTTATCATCTTTTGCTCTCCTCACCAAAATAAATAAAGCCCTATTTTGGCAAAACCTTTAATATTTAACTCCTCACCTAATAATTAAAGGCCATTTTCTGATGCAACAACGTCTAACGCTACCTTAATTGATTAATTTCGGCCACCTCACAGCTGTTTAAACCAATTATAGCCAGACAGCAATTAAAATTATACCCCATACGTTTTTTCTACTTGGCTCCAAAAAAGGCAGATACTGGAGTTTGCTCATCTTTACGACGTTAGAAATCTCTGCACCCGCAATATGTCTCTTAGGAAAATAATAGGTTTAGTAGACAGCTTATCTACATTTTTGTTTCTTTAACAATTCAAGGGCCAGTTAACAATAAAATGGCGCCATTTTCCAAGTCATTCGTTTCTTTCAAAGCCAGCTCTGTCACCGACCTTCAGCAATGAATTTGTTTACAAATTTTCGACTTCCTTTCTACGCTTCTCGATAATTCACGCGCAAGGAAGCCTTTTCTTTCAGAGCGATATCTGTTCATTTTAGCAGCCCCCTTCGACCTATTTCTCTCATTAAAGCAACAGAAATCAGTTTTTGAAAATGATGTTGTCTTAATCTCGTTAAAACAATAGCATTCCCTCTCTCCACAGAAGGCGAAAGAATCCTTTATTCAAGAGGAATAAAGGCAAAAGGATTCTTTATCCTATTTGTAATTTTACCGGCGTCTGTAACATATTCACTCACCTTCCAATTACTCATCTCTCCAGTCAAGGAATTAAAGAATAGTTAGAATTAACCCTGAAGAATACATAATCCTAAGTAACATATCCTAGTGGGAGCCGAAGAAAGTATAAGTGATAATACAGGAAAATAACAGGATAATGGGTTAATAAATAAAAAACACCACAATGTTATCTTTCAAAACCTGAAGTTTTAGTATTGTTATGAATTTTGTATTTAGATAGTTAACTTTAGTAGAATTATAATTAAAATTGTTATATTTCCCCGTGCAATGCAGCGCCAAATTGAGACAAATTTTAAGAGAAAGCTATGCCAGAAAAGTAAGAATACAGGGGCATCTGCATTTAAAATTGAGTAAATGGATATTTTGGTAACTTGTATTTAAACTGAATAAATGTAATTGATCGCTATGTTAGCTGTAACCGTAATTCCACCTCTATTTGCTTTCCGGAAACCTCGAGAAGCAGAAAGTAGTAGAAATTTCTCACGCCGGTTGAAAACTACGAAAGGCCGGAGAGACGACGTCTGAGTTCAGTAGGGCATCTTCTCTTAAAGAAACAAGGTGCTTCACACTCTGTCCTCCATCTATTTCTGCCTCCCCTGCAGAAAGCTTCGCTAATATTTTTCACCTTCACTAGGCCCATTTGGGACTCATTAAGGCACTGGCAAAAGCAGGATAAGAAATCTCCTACTGTGTACCAGTATGTTACAAAAGTATCAAAGTATGAAGTCTGAATTCAATTGCTTATTTAGTGTTGATGTGAATTGCTTAGCTCCACGTGAACTGAGATATCTGAATTAGCTTTCTCTTTAGATACATTGTCTATTGGGTTGTATTTTAACATATTTATTAGTCTGAAGAACAGCTATTGATTATACTGCGTGATTTTGTGAATACTTGTACGAATATTGAAGGAAAATCCAGCGTTCTGATATATTTCGTTTGATAAGAATAAATTTTATTAACCTATTAGCCGCTGCGCGGCCAGCCTTCGTATGGCTTTTAAGTGTACCGGAAAAATGCCTAAAGAGAACACCAAACATTAAATTTGAAAACTGCACAGAATTTTACTCTGCATAACAATTTTATCGAAAAAGAAACAAAGAACAACGTTAAAAAAATTCAGTTAAAAATGCATTACATATAAAAAGCACACAATGAAATAAGCAATATCCCTTAATACAAATATTAATCATCCTAATAAATAAATTAACCAACTTCCTGCTGCCTTCTCTAGACAAACGTCCAGTATCCAAGAGAAACATTAAATTTAAAAACAGCACAGAATTATCGCCCTCATTTTTCCGTGCTGATATCAGCAACAATGGCTGTGTGCCATTGTTGTTCATATAATGAGAGAAAATTATCAATTTGATACTATTTCATCTTGTCTAGATGCATCTTGTGTACCAGATTTCATAGGCCTGGGTCTATTAGCTTACGCGCAGTACGAACGAAAGACACCTACACACACAGAAAGACTCGCCCTTTTAAATATAGATCTATAAATTAATTAAACAATTTACCTTTGCAAAAAGAAACAATCTTTCAATTTCTTAAACTGTTCAATAGAGTAAAATCTCGCTTTGCTATAGCCCATTATGTCTTAAAAGGACACGATTTCGTCAGAAAACACAAAAAAAAAAAAAAAAAAAATCTAATTCGAATTTCGAAAAACTCGCTTCGAGGTGCACTGGCTCATGCAAAAAAATCATGCAAAACTTTTCAATATCTTACAAACAGTGAAATAAGCAAAAAATAACATGAAAGAAACTCAAAAAACAAAACATTTCGCGCAGAATTTTACTCTGCAGAACAACTTTATCAAAAAAGAAATCAATAAAAATGTATTATACATATAAAAAATGACAATGAAATATGCAGTATCCCTTAATACAAATATTACTTATCCTAATAAATAAATTAACCAACTTCCCTTTGCAAAATCTTAAGAACTCAAATGGTATAAACAGATTAAGAACTTAAACAGATTAAAAAATATCATGCAAAACTTTTTTATAATTAAAATTATATATAATTAAAACATAATATTACAATGAAATAAGCAATATCCCTTGATACAAATGTTAATTATCCTAATAAAGTAATTAAACAATTTACCGTTGCAAAAAGAAACAACTTTCTAATTTCTTAAACTTTTCAGTCTCTTAAAAGCAATAACATAGAAACTACGATTAAAGATTGTTGCCAATCCGAAATTTTTAAAAGAATGAAACTATTCAAAATGATGCAATTTCATCAAAAATCTACCAACAACGATAAGAAAGGAAAATTGTTGCCAAAACTACATTTTAAAATATCTGAGATGTGAGAAGTGCACTCGGAAATGACGCCATTTGGTCACAAAACATAAAATAAAAAATATTCTAATTCGAATTTCGAAAAAATCGCTTCGAGGTGCACTGGCTCTTGTGTAGATACACCTATGTACCAAATTTCGTGGCCCTGGGTCTATTAGCTTACTCGCAACACGAACGAAAGACACACCCACCAACCCCCCCCCCACACACACTCTTTGTTTTATTATATGTAGAGATTATCGTACTTGTGCATTCAATCTATAACGAACCCGCATGCACGCAACAGTATTATGCTCACGTGTATTTTTCTGTAAATAGACGCAGACTATGTATGTACTCGCGCATACTACCGTTAAAATTAAAAAAATGCTGAGTTTAATAACGTTTTTCAGGAAATCTTGCGTTTTAATCAACTTTTATTAAATTTTGTATGTTAATAGCAGTTTTTCTGGCGTTTTGCATACGTGGTTTAAAACGATTTTAAAAATATTTCTCTTCTTGCATTATTTAACGATGAGCTTCCCCGCATCAACATTTCTATCTGTAACTGACGGAATTTAATATGATTTATCTCAAGCTGAAAACTAGCAAAAAATTAAATTTAAAGCTTGCAGTGTCGTTTAAATAGCAACGTATTTTTAATGTTTTTTTCGAATATTCAAAATAAGATTGCACTACGAAAATGAAAAATTTCTCATTAAATAGTATAATTTATTTTCGTATCCCGAGATCATAATAAATTAAAATTGTCAAATTTTTTAGCAGGGTGTCTGTTTGAAAAATAAAGGATCCAGCTTTTGCTACTATATATTGTAAATTTAACAAGATACACATTTAGCAAAAGTTATTTAACCTGCTTCAAAGCATGTCTTCTTTCAAAACATATACTTAAGTATAGTCATTTATATGCGATACATAATTCAAAGGTAACAAGAATTTCTGATAAATAAATAAAATTTAAATACTGTGTTTAGAAATTTTCAGAAAACTTTAGAAACAAGTAATTATTTTAACTATGACCATAATTTGTAAACTAGTAACGAGTTAAAAATCAATAAAAAATTAGCTGTTTTCGAAGTAATAGTATTTTCAACAGAAGATTTACAGCTCTTTAATCTTTTTCAAACATCAAATCGGTTTGAATAATTAAGCCATTTAAGTGATTGCAGGATAAATAATACATCCCAGCATTTCGAACTTTATGGTACTTTTTAAAAAAGACCAGAAAAGACTGACGGAAATTTTATAAACTTCTATTTATTTGGCAAATGTAATTCTTAATTACTGTAAAAATAACGAATTTTACCAATATATTTTAATTAAAGCTCTTAATATATAGAATTTTTAATTCTGTGAGAGTTTGTAGCATCATTTAACAGATATATTTTAAAACCGAATTTTTATAATACTAATAAAGAAAACTAACGGTAACGGATATAAAAACTTTTAAATTCTCCACTCAGATAGGACGTATGTGTGCTACATGCTATATCATATTTACATTTCTGCAGTTTCTTGTTAATGAATATAATATTGAGTTAAAGCATAGCGAGCAAACTTTGTCTTTATTGATTTTAACATAAACTTATAGACAAATAATTTACATCCAACTCATTAGTAACACATATATTACATTAAATTTATCTTTTATTGAGTGTTCTGCTACACGTCTTCTGTGTATTGCCCGCATTTTTGCGAATACTCTGAGTTGTTCCTAATTTAAAACTATTCCGAGTTTATTTTAAATGAATGTTAATATTCTCAATTTTATAAAATTCCCTTTCATCCAACGGTCTAGCACTTGCCATTTGTTCCGGAATGATGTAAGCCATCGGTCATTTAGCAGTTTATTTGAGGAGAACGTGGTTAAGAGTGCATCATAGGAGGGAGCGACATTGCATTCGCAAGGTAGGAGAACAGATAATTCTATACACTCGTGTACTCTCCAGATTTTTGAGCCCAAGTCAGTGGTATCGCACTTGGTTTGGCTGAACACCATACCGATCACGGCTGCTCATTCTCACATATTCTACTATTAAAAAATAAATAAAGGATGGCCAGACCAAAAGATAAAAATAATTCTACATTATTTTAAATTTAAAAACAGATATCACTAAGCAATAATATTTTGACTATCACAGAAAAACAATTCTGAAAAAATAAATTCTTAATCAATATTCAGTTTTCTAAATCAAAGTTCTTGAAAACTAAAATTAAGAATAAGAGTACAAACCTAAGATTTTAGGAAAACGAAACGAAATACAGTTCAAAACTAACCTCACTTGTATGACAGTGACATCAGAACAAGCCCACGAAATTAATCGTGGCAAGGAGAACAAGATTGCGTCTGACGTTGGCAACAGCCTTGAGCACCATGCAGGTGACAATAGGACTTCGCTCGGTTCCGCCCCCCCCAATGTTGATGGCACCCTGAGGAGACGGGTGCGAGAGTCTCCTACGCTTCTTCCCCTGCCAACAACCTCTCGAGAGGACTTTGGGCTAGCCATATATTTAGAGCGCCCCATGCCGCTAAGACAATAGACATTTACAAGCATCCATGCCTTCTCCGGGTTTCGAACCCGTGCATTTCGTTACCTCAGTAGACTCCCCTAACCAGTATACCCTCTGGGCGTCAGATATTTCACAGTTGTCGTATTTACGCGTGTTTCCTACCCTTTTCTACTAATTTTAACATATGAAAATAGTCTATTTTCAAACTGCTTCTTCAAATCTCATCAAATGCAAAGATCGTCTCCACAATAATTGTTTTCCAGTTTTGTAACTGTTTTCCAGTTCACAGTTTTCCAGGCTAAATTGTCAGCTTTAAAAGCAATGACTGAAAAAGGCTATCCTCAAAATCTCAACAACTTTACCACAAAATCTGATTCCCAAGCAGCTATTTTTGCAATTAAGAATCTCTTATTTTCTTCTCCAATAGTTTTCGATACGAAAGCTCTTCTTGCTTTAATTCCAAACTACAAAGCTACAGAATTCGAATTTCGTGGAACAAAAACACAGTAGACATTTTGGTAATGATCAGGCAGATGAATTAGCCAAAGAAGCAGCTCTTAATCAAGATGGTATTGAAATCATCCTTCCATGGCTTTCGTTAAAATTTCAGTTACCAAATAAAACAACTTATAAGGCATATTTTAATTTTATAACAGTTGCTTTAATTTAATGCTTGTTTATTATCTTTTCTAGCTTTTCTTTCGACAAAGCGTCATACAAAATCATTTAGTTAACATTTTTCTTTTCAGCAATTCATTGCTTTTACAAAATTAATTTATTTACAAACATTAAGTAATTTTAAGTCTTCGCAGAATTACAATTTTTTTTTTAAACAAAAACATTTTTTTTTCAAGATGAGAACTTATCGCCCACTTGGCGTAAAACTCAACCTCGCTTGAGGTAAAATCGACCCTGCAACTTGCAGTACACTCGAAAATTAACTAAACTTTTGAATAAGAAATGCTACTTATCTTGTTGTAGTCATCCATCCTTTTCTTGGCCCAATCCTTGAAAGAATAAGTTGCAGCTTAGGCCAGTCTCCTTGACTTTGGTT
>KK113855.1:321505-353400 GCA_000611955.2 Stegodyphus mimosarum
AAGAGCGAGTTTCCCACAGCATTCTTTGACTACATGTCCATTCAACTCCACTGCTTCGTCTCTTCTCACAAAAGAACAGCGAACAGCCGTGAACAAGTCGGCATCATAAAAGCATTAGGGGATAGAGACCCATTAGCCTTCAGGACATTCTCCCTCGCTGATCGTTTACCCCCTGGCTCTAAAAATGAGTTTCTTTAAGTTAGTCCGAAAGAGGAAGTCTCTAATAATAATCAGCTGGTTGTTTTCCTAATGATTCATTTGCTGTGACAGTTTGTCACAATCACCATTGTTGTAAGTAAGCATTCTAATATTGTATGTAAGTCATACAAGTATGTAAGTCTTTACCGCGCACCACAGTGTGCCACCATGTACACGTTATACCATTGTCCATACCAAAGTACTGTAATTGTATGCTGTGTATCCAGCCCAGCAATTGACATTGCATGCTCAGAGCCACTATCTGGCCATGGATGAAATGAGTAAATTTTTCAATAAACTCTCGATGTGGTCCGATTGGGACCTCATGGGAGGTTGCTCCGGATAGATGCGGGGTTCGGGCAATACCCGAGTAGTCTTAGCAAAGCCTTCCGGGTGCCCGAACCTGCTGTCACCTGTCACCTGTTCTATTTATTTGCATCAACACGAGTTGTGGTTATTGCAGCACAAGACCGTGTACTTAAGATCACATTCCTGCCTAAATTAAAAGATTATTATAAACTTCTGAAGAGTTTGTCGTTAATTTTAGCCATAGTGGTAATTCGCTTCACGTTTGTTAGGATTATAGGACTGTTGCATTACAGATCAACTGTAACTGATTTTGTTACCATCAATAGTTACTTTTGTAATTTAGTTGCTTCAGAAACTATCCTATCTGTCTGTGTTTATTAATAATGTTTAGTTTATCAGTTATTTTTAGAAATCGCATTGTTGAGTCATTAGGCTAAGGCTATTTTGAAGCAGGAGAAGAAAAAAAAATGTGCAATGTTTTGGCCGGACTCGAATCTGGACCTCTTCAAATACGAGCCGTGTGTGTTAATGTTACGCCATCAAGGCATGCAGAAAAGAGGGAGAAAATACCTTATATACTCCACCTTTTAAAGGCCGACTGGGGATTAGGAAACCCAGTCGCCAAATCCTGGTGGTGAAGAATCCATCACTAGAGTGTCATCCACCACTGTACAGGCAATGGGATTGTTTGAAGTAGGAAACAGGAAAAAAGATGCAATGTTCTCAACGGACTTGAACATGAACCACTTGAATACTCGCCGATTTTGCTACCGTTACACCACGAAGACATGCAGAAAGGAGGGAGAAAATACCTTATAGCATCAAATTGAATAACTTAATGTAGCTTTTATATGAGATGATTGTGTTTTTCATATGCATCCCTAGGTAACCAGAAAAACTAGTTCTATTTTACATGAACAAATTTTAAAATCATATTATTAAACTTACGATTCAAACTATATTATATTATTGTAAAATTATATTACGATAGTTTTTTCTCTTATTCATTAACTTTTATGTTAAAAGTAAACTTATTTACGTAATATTATCTCAATATACGTAGATCATATAATTATTTTCTTATACAAAACGCCTTCAACATACCAAACTCAGATATGTGAGGTTATCTTATCCTTTCACTTTCTTATTAAACACATTCAAAAATGTAAAGCTATCTTAAAACCTCGGATATCATGAAAGTTTCTCATCACGAATAATCTGGTTCACGATTAAATATTTGGAACAAATAATATTTCGAATATGGGATAAGATGTAAAGTTTCAAAGAACAATGTCGTTTTGATAAAGCAGTAGCCAACTAAAGATTAAGCATTGTCATTCAGAATGTCTTGTATCATTTTAGAAGTATTTCAAAACTTTATCTAAAAGCAAATTAGAAAAATGTTTTAGTGAAACATAAGCCCAGTGAGTCTCAAAGCAGAACCCGACAGCGCTGGATAAAGAAATAAACAAGGGGGGAAGAAGTCTCAAAGACAGTTACGCAATGTTTTATGAAAGAGGATTTTACATTCAAATAATATCTCTTCGCTTTCTTTTCATTGTCATATTCCGATTTACTAAATTAAATTTTCATCAGTGTTAAATATTTAGCACTGTGGTTACCTTTTCTCGTTTCACATTTAATGATTCTTATTAGTTTTGTTTTATTAAATTAATCACACAGAAATAACAGCATTTATCACACAGTATTTATCAAGGCATAAATAAATTCCCTTTAGATTAATTCTATGTAGGAAAGTGTCGATTTATGAATATTTAGGTTGATCAAAGGCTTTCGCAAAAGAATTATAAATGTGAACCGAAATTTCATTATTGCCTGTGTATAAAGGCAAATGAGCACTATATGAATGCAGTTTTGTTAACGAAATGTTTTGAATATGTTTTGCTTTATTATAGATTTAAATAAACCAAAAAGCACTTTTAGTTATGCCTCAAAACATAAGAATATTTTAGCCTGATATTGTTCATTCCTTGTAAGGAAAGTGAAAAGCTTCGTAAAACAGCAAACTAAATTTAACCTTCATTTCCGGATATTTTGAGTTATCTTACAATAAATTATTTCCTTTTAACAGAAGTAAATTGTAAGTATGTACCTAATTAGTATGAACTGTAAAATAATAAAAAAATTCTTATAAACTTCGAATCATAATTCTGAATTTTCTTGTTCAAAAGAATACAGAAAATAAACCAATACCTACATAAATCAATACAATAGAATTAAATGAAAGTTAAAGGATACTCGAGCCAGATGTTACAGTTTTTTTATCTTTTCCTCATTTCGTACAATTTTCATAAAAGGAATGCGTGGAAAATAAGTTTCATATGTTTGAAACTAAAAATACATTTTTCACGTCGCATTGCTCGGATATAAATCCATCCGTTCTTTGTCTTCTGTCTTTTTGCGTATGAGAAGAGCAACTATTAATTTATAGCTTTTCAGAATGAATCTAACTTGAGTTAGATCTAGGAAGTAAAATGTTTTTAGAAATAGAGTGAGCTACATAGTGGTGGCCATAAATATGTGGGTTATGCATTTGATAACGTAATTAAATAAGAAAGATAATGGCTTATGCTGTTGATAACGCAGTTAAAATAGCAGATTTTTATTAAGGCGACTCAGCCTTTTATTATTCGCTATACAGGGTGATTCTAAATTCATGGTACAAACATGGAGGGGAGGCAAAGAACAAAGATATAAATAATATTCACACAAGAAGCATCAGGTCACAGTCCATTTATTTAGTCATAAATGTAACTTAAAATGCATTTGCAATTAGAAAACATATAAGGTATTTCTCCCGCCTTCTTCGCACGCCTTCGTAGTGTGGTGGTCAGCCCATTCGACGCGTAAACGAGACGTCCGCGGTTCGATTCCCGGCGAAGGCGTTGCTTATTTTTCATGTCTTCTGCTTCCAAATAACCTCATGTCTCTACAGACATTAAAATGAAATTGAGACCGTACAACATCTTGACGGTCTTCTTCAAACTACGTCAGAAAACACATTTGGATATTAGTAACTAGAAAACCCGCGGTCATACGAAATGACCGCTGTTCTAGATATTATAAATTGTGATTAAAATGGTTTGTGCAAAGGTGTCTGCTAATTCAAACTGAATTACCCAGGGCAGGCGGCGAGGAAGCCCCTTTGCTTACTGCTCTACAGGGTTTCCCCCTTCTACTTGCTTAATTGCTTAAAGTAGAGTGCAATGAAGGAAACCACTGGCGGTACATTTCTTTCTTTGTTCAGTGGTTTCTTTTTGTCGAGAAAGCCGTTTTTGCTTTAGCTCCTTTTCTGTCCTCTTCAGTGCTGTATTTCTAGGTGGCATTCTTAAATGAAATTACGTTAAGACGTAGCTTTTATGTAAAACGGATGATTGCCAATGCAAACAAATGTTCACATTCCCCCTAACACGCCCAATTTGCGTTCAGCCTTAAGTTGTTTCAAAAACAGATGATTGCTAACGCAAACAAATGTTAACCTTCTCCCCTGACACGCTCAATTTGCGTTCGTTTTTCACCCATTTCAAAAACAGATGAATGCTAATACAAAGAAATGTTCACGTTCCCCCTGACACACTCAATTTGCGTTCAGCTGAAAATTCGGTTTAAAATACAATGTTGGAATAAAATCGGGCAAAATTTTAAACTCTTTAAGCGAAAGGATATTTAGCATAAGAGTTTGGGTAAACCTACTTGATGAGATGTACGATGCACAAATCGCTAGTTGGTTTCGTCTCCTTTAATTTCTCAATGTTTGCAAGTTTCTAGGTAATTCATATGTAAATATAGTTAAATGCATAATAAGTAACAATTGTATGAATTAAAAATATTTATATACTATGATAATTTAATTAAAACAATGATAACTATTATGATGAAATTTATATTACTATTTGAATGCCTTGGCAACTTCAACCCATTGGCCAGTACAGTTACGCAATCAACCAATAAACTATTGGAGACAAACAGACACTTAAGCCGCATATAATAAAGATTTACATAAAATACACCGTTAGGGTGGGGGGCAGTAGGTGTGCATCTCAGTACGAAAAGACGCCATTCGTGATTGTGTTGTCTTCAGTGATGGGAGACTTTACTTATGCCGAAAAAGCATACATACATTACATGTACGGACATGCAAACGGTGACGCCAGACTGCACTGCGAATGTAACCCGCGGAGTATCAGGACAGAAGAATGTCGGGTTACAGAATGTTTCAATGGTAACACCGTCAACTTTGTGAAAGGGCTCTTTTCACGTCACCAAACAGGATGCTGGTTGATTACGAACTGTACGCAATCCAAGATTTGAAGAAAGCGTCTTGAACATTGTGGTCGATAGACCCGAGTCCAGTAGAAGAGTTGTTTCACAAAACTTAGGTGCGAATCAGCATAGAGTTCGGAGAGTGTTAAACAAAATCGCTTACACAACTTCCATTTTCAGCGAATTCAAGCTTTGAATCCGCAAGACTATACTCTAGGTCTGAATTACTGGCGGTGGACTTCATAGCTCATATGCGGTTAACAGATGAGGCGACGTTTAACCGCGAGGTTGTATTTAATGCCCACAATTCTCATGTGCAGCCAACTGAGAATCCAAATCCAGAACGACCACATACTTTTCAATAATGAATCAGTGTGAATGTGTTGCGGGAATCGTCTACGACTTTTTAATTGGTCCATACCTGCTGCTGCAACGACTAAATGACCAATGTTATATTATTTTTTTGGAACAAATGTTACCAGAAGTGCTGCAAGATGTTCTGATCTTCATTCGTAAGCGAATGTAGCTCCAGCATGATGGGGCGCCAGCCCACTTTAGCACTGATGCTCGCAATTACCTGAATGTACCTTTTGGGGCGCTATGGATTGACTCTGACCAGACCAGTCCCTTGGTCACCCCGATGTCCAGATTTAGCGAGCCTCGATTACATTCTTTAGGAACATCTGAAGAGACTTGTTTATGCGAATTTAACTGACTCAGCTGAGAATACCGTTGCTCGGATATCAGTAGCTGCTGCATCTGTGAAATACCTGGCATATTTGACAATGTACACAAGTTGCTCCACCGACGTTGTCAAGCATGTACTGCTGTTGATGGCGGAATTTTGAACAGTTCTTGTAAACATCTTCAGTTGAAGTGAGAAAACCTGTATTTATGAGTAAATAAATAAATTTCGACCTTGGTTTCCTGTATGAATATTATTCGCATCTTAGTTCTGTACCTCCCTTCCAAGTTTGTACCATGAATTTAGAATCATCCCCTGTATTTATCAATTTTAAATGTAATTAGTTACTAGAAAAGTTATTATTCACATTCTCTTTTTATCACACGTGCTATAATGACCACATTGAGAAAATTTGATTATTGACTAGTTCATTTCTCAATAAATGTAATAATCTAGAATGTACTGACAAAAACTCTTCCCAAAACCAAATAAATATTTCATTACTTATTATGTGACATTTTACAGTACTAAATAAAGAATAATGCCCAATGTCCTGTTGCATAATACCATTTAGTTAAGAAATCAAGATTAACATATAGGGAGAAGTACATTATTTAAATAAATTCATGAATCTGTTTGAATCCTCAATGATCATAACACTTGCTCTATTTGTTAAATATAAATTTGTGATTATATATTCTCAGCTTGTCAATATATGGCGGTAATGTTTATTTGTAAAAGAAATTGTGTATATGTAGTAGTTCGTCTTTGGTGTTCGTGAAAAACGTTGTACGGAATAACTCTCTCTATTTATTATTTTAAATTCAATAGATCTGATTTATTAGAGAATTATATATTTTTTTTACTATTTGCGTCTATAGTTGACGCCAATCTATTATAATTAACAGGAACGTATTAAGTTTAACAATACGAATTGAGATATTGGATTTGAAGAAATATATGAACTGGGGCATATTTAATACAACTTTATCGTGTAGAAACAACTTAGAGAAACTCATGGCAGTGAATTCAGTATTAAAAGATTAAATTAAGTGTGACATTTTCTATTGAATATAAAATAAGCCGAATCGATAACTTACGGATCTGTCTTATTTCCAACGCAGAAAGTTGAAATAAAAGTGGCAAACTGAAAGAGATGGAATGTGAAGTAGGCTAGCGTCCGCTCTTCAGAAACCTTTCATAGTATAAAGAACGACAAGACCATTCATCATCGACGTATTCTTTATGATATTGTTTTCTTTGTCAGCAGCAATGCATAGCTCGTCAGAGGCTTTTGTTGTATTCCAAATGTCTTGATTAGAGTCCTCGTAGCCTTGGAATTGATTTTTCGTGTTGCTTTATCTTTAGCTCTCTTTTTCTAAACCTTTGTGAAAGGGTATCCTCGGATCGTTAAACTTTGCTTAAATGATTGGAGGACTAAAAGAGAAACTTATAGAATTTATTGCAGATTCACGATTGCAGATTTTCTGTTAAATCATAAGATAATTTTTCAACCGGTTATTAGAGTCCTCAGAGAAGTTGAATTTCAGCTGATTACATATGAACCACTTTAAAAATTTCAAAAATTCTTTTGTAACTATTTGATTTTGACTATTCACAGACCACTGATGAACTGGACTCTGTTGTAATTAATTTTGTTTAGTACAGACACATAAACGGAAAATTTAAAATGGTTTATATTTAACTTTTTGTAATTTTTTTTACAATTATGTTTAATATTTCACATGGTGCCAGGCGTTTAATTTACTGTCTCCTACACCGAAATGTAATCTAAAATATCTAACTTTTAGGTTTCTTAATGTAGCAGCGCTGGTTCGCTATATACGATAATTGAAAAATTGACAGCGGTCGTTTTAACATTGTAACACAATGAAAACAAGGGAATTAGGGAAAACGTAATAAAAAATACAAACCAAATAACATTTTAAGGAATTTGCTTCGAAAGGATAATAAATATAGTTTTATGTAAGAACAAGATCTGCATTAAGATACACATGCAGACAAATAATTTGTTAAAAATATTAAGTTGTAGAGATTTATATTTAATTTTAATAACCATTTAAACTTATGTTCTTTCCTATAAGCCTTCATTAACCTAATTGTCAATGCCAGAATATTTAAATTTGGTAGTGCGCATGAAGTAACGCAAATTCTACAGTGAGGAGAAAAAGTTTAAATATATAGAGTTCTAGACTGGAGTGTTTGGTCAAGCGCTGTACTTTTGTAGCGTGGGCTTCTGTCTCTGCATTTATTACTGGTTAAAGTGGCGTAACAGTTATTACTTTGCTGCCACTAGATTTCGACGCGGTTTTAGGTAATATTATTATCTGAGCCATGTAAAGTAATTTTACTGCTTGTTAATAGCTTCGAAATTTTAGTTTAGTTCTTGTTATTTGAGTTACCACCCGGATGAGGCGTAGTGTTCAAGTCGACGGATTGTGAATTTTAAAGAGTTAGTAAAGGATTCTTTTTACCCTTCTCGTGTGTGGTTTCTACACGTACTTCAACTGTCACATCAGAAGAACAACAAGTAGATCTTACAAAGTTACTAGTATTTTATTTCATAAACGATTTTAGTTTTATGTTTCTCGTCATAATTTTATGAAATGTGTACCTAAGCACAAAAAAATTCATTCAAACTGTGAATGAAAAGTTGTGAGAACGCAAGTTTTTCACACCACGAAGTTTATCGTCATTGATCCAATCGTAAGTTGTAACGTAATCGCAGAGCTACACGTGAATATACATTCTCGTCGAACTGGTCCTCCCCCCCGTTCTGACAACGACCCTAACGTGGTGCGTGAGGCTTCGGCCCATGCTTCACGCACACAATGGAGTCTGAACGTCACGCTGCTGACGCTTAGAAAAAGCATGATATTCTTCGAACGATGAAAAAGATGCAAATCGCTATTTCCTAAATTTTCCTGAATATTACTTCTGCTGCAATTTGGATGCATTCCATCATGGTGATGAGAGCTCATGAAGTATATGTGAATGAAATGCGAGTAGCCGAGATCTCACCGATGCTAAAAATAGACGATAGTGTGGAAATCATCTCAAAGGAATATTTTTTACAAAAATAAACGGCTCAGTGTGAACAGTGCAACATTAGGAATTCGTGTGAAAAGATAAGTGATTCCAGTAAGAAAATGGGACGATGTCAGTAGATTAGTTTTCTGATCCATATTTTGCATGGGGTTGCACAACCGATTAATGTTGCCAGAATATTCATATTGTGTATTTAACCTAGATAGTAACTAAAAGTATGAATACGTAGTTAAATAAAGGAAATTGATTAAAATGAATATGTATATATTCTGAAAAGGCACAGTAAAGTAATTGGGGTAAGTGAAGTACTTTATTTATTCCTGTTCTAGGGTTAACACATGCAGTGTACGAAATATTGGTGTAAGCCGGCAACTATTGGGCCCATGCAACATTTCCTTTGACACATAAGCGTGTCCAGCTTAGTATTAGTTTACCTCAACACCACAGAAGTAAAGAAATTACTTGATTATAGCAAAACATACGAAGGCTATCTGCTTATATTTTGCGCCATTTGTGATAAACAGCATATGGGATGACATCATAGTCCTTTGCAGCAACTTCTCGAGAGGCTCTATGGACTTAAATTAATTCGTTTTTGTTTTGCGTTCTTGCGGATCTAACTTGTTTCGCAGAGATGTCAAAACGTGCATGCTTTTTTTGGAAGAGTTACGTACTGTCACTGATTAAAGTAAAGCACATGAGGGCCTTTTTGTTAATGAAATGGAGTAAAACTCTTTCTGACCATGAATCCATTAGCCGGCTCATTCGGGGGGAACTTGAATTAACAACATTCATTGTTATATCTGCAAACATTTTTGAGACTTTCTTTCTTGGGATGGACCGTGAGTTCAATGGCACAACAGTTAATCAGCCTCTTTTAACACTGTATTTTCATTACCGCGAAGCGTAAAGAGAATGAACTATATATTTCCTCTGCACATGTAAAAAATTAGCTTAAAATTGTAAAGACAGTTTTCTTGGCACGAGAAGGATGGAAAACACTAGAAAACTGTAAATTATTTATGAGTTTTGGCGTAATCAGTGTATTTTCTTAATACAACAATATGGCGGTTGATAAACCATATAATATTAATAATAGTTTGGTATTTCTGAACACAAGCAATTATTAATATAGAACGCACACTGCGAAATAAAATGGGACAGTTCTATATCTCTCGTTCTACTGGGCCGATTGACAAATTCAAATTGCATTTTTCACGTCTCGAAAGCGCGACTTAGGATATGAATCAGATTTATAAATAGCATTGTTCTCACGCACGTATTTTGACACAAAGTCGGACTTTTTCTGAAATGACATGCCAATGTCCTTCCATATTTCGATTCTGACTCAAATTATGCCAAAATATTAAATTTCATAAAGTTTGGTGCCAAATTTAGGGAGAAATTCAAAAATTTATCTTGGCACATTTTTTTTCACTTTGCTCCAAGAATAATTCCCTTTGCGAACTTCTTAATTTACCGTAACCCATTTTCCTTTCCTTTTTTCCATTGTAGACAAGGGGAAAAATCATTGTTCATACTTTCAAATAATTTTACAAAGTGCATAAACCAAATTTGTCGTTATTATCGCTTATAACAACTATGCCAAATTTCAAAACGCGTCAATATGTTGTAACGTTCTATTGTCTATCTGCTGTGTAGAATCTGGAGAAATAGTGATTGCACCGAAGAAGGGTTAAAACTACCCTTTATTAAAGTCTTGAAATTATTTACAATGCGTCAACTTGACGCTAACATACTACTCCTCAATTTGTGCGGTAACTGAAACTGTAGAATCAAACTTAAAATTGAAGATATTCACTAGTAGTAGAATTACACTACAGGGATCATACAATCCTGTACCCTACAGGGCGTAGATGAGTTTAGTGGCAGCAAGATAATAGCGATTAAGTCACGTCTAAACAGCAGTAACTGCCAAGCAGAAGCTTGCGGATAAGCACACGCAGAAATTTCCCGGACTCTCTCTCTCTCTCTCTACTGGAACGTCGATATTTAAACTTACTCTCCCACTGGTAGAATTTGCATTTCTTACGCGCCCTACCAAATTTAAATATTCTGGCACTGACAATTAGGGGAATGAAAGTTTACAGGAAAGTAACTTAAAATTAAATTTGACTGGTTATAAAAATTAAATATAAATCCCTACAATGTAAATCCATGTATCTTAGAAAATTTTGAATAAAGAACCCTAATTGTCTGCAGGCGTGCCTAAAAATACATCTACTTTAAGATGATGATGCAAATTTTATAGGTTACAATTCAAAATGTTTTTCGAAAAATTTATAAAAATTGCTTAAAAATAGAAATTAAAAAAATAAATAATAAAAAATGGATGAATTTTATTTAGAATGAACCTAAATTTCGAAATGTGAAAGGAAGAATCAAATAAGTTTAATAAAAAAGAGGTATTAATAAATATATATCAAATTAAATTGACACTGAGGAGCTAAAATTTTGAGAGCTATTTTTGAAAAACTACTCGTTCGATTTTATCACAACTTAGCAGTTTGGCATTATTTGAATCGCAGAATCGAAATATGGAAAAAAGGGCGTGTCGTTTGTGAAAAAGGTCCGATTTTGGGTCACAGTACCTACATTAGAACAATGCTTTATGTAAATCTAATAGATATCCTAAGTCGTGCTTTCGAGACATGAAAAATGCAAGTTTGTAACATTAATTATTTTAATTAACCAAATTATTTTAAGTTTGAACTTTCCTATCGATATCTCAAAGCTTCAGTTGCTGCCCGAATTTAGCGCGAGCGAGATATTTATGCAAATCTCATATATCTGATAGCAGTTTAAAAGGCAGGAGTTAACGAGGGGAAAAATCATAGCCTTGGATTTATCGCCGTAAGGCTGTACGCGCAAAGATTTCCTCTGTCTACTGAAAGTTCGCCTTCATAGGCAAATTGCAATTACTAGTGTTTGCTAGTGAAATTCGCATTATTGCATTTCACTAAGAATTAGGCTTCCCTCGCCGTCCTACTTAAAGTTAAGTTAGGTATTTGAATTGTTAACACACTTTATTACATATTAAAGTGGCTTACCTCAAGTTGGAGAGTTGTAACTATTTGAATTAAAGGGTCACTTTAAACCCTCCTTCTGACTTTGTAGTTCTTCAAGACTAAAGGACATAACCTAGATTTGCTCACTGTCCTCCACATAGGGTTTCACAGCTTATGCTAAGTAAGAAGATCAAGAGATTTAAGGAGAAACCTTATAAGTTGAATTTCGTCAATCGGCCCAGTAGAACGGGGGATATAGAACTGTTCCCTTTTTTTTGTGCAGTATACCTCAGCAGCTGGCTTCAGGAAAGATAGAGCACACCTAGTCGGAAACGCTTTCTTGGAGCATTAGTGATGACACAAAACACAAGAAAGGAAGAACAGGAACAGGTTGAGAAAGTATGTTCATTACGCTTGTACATGAGAACAGGAAACTAGAATTTCACCTTTGGTAGTACAAATATCATCCCACAGCACTAAGCAGCCCCCTCCAATTTTGATGGAAGACACCTCGTTTAGTCCCCTGGCAGGACAGCCTACCAGTGTCCGAGCGCACAGCTAATATGCCTCACCAGCAGCAGATTCTCCGAAATGCAAACAGCATTGGCAAAAGCCAAAATGGTAGATCAGCAGGCATAAGAGTTGCCCATGGATGTGTGAAAGAACTAATATTACATAATATGCATTCGAGCAAAGGTCAAGATATAATACTAATCTAAGGTACAAAATAAATTAACAAGTAACAATGAATGTGCATACAAACAAAGCTCGTTTTTAGAAAAACTCCAAACTCCCTTTTCTTCCAGTTTAACGTTTTCATATGGAAGTCGCCCCAAAATGTCCAACCATTCAGATATCGGCAGATCGCAAATGCCTGAATCCTTTTCTGCTTGGTGCTTTACCTCATCACTTTACTTCGCTTTCATTGCTTTCCGGAGTTGTTAAACAACATGCCACTCATTCTACGACTAAAAGTAGTTCTGGTGTTTGAATGCACCTCCCCTCCCTTTGTTTAACGCACTATTTAGCTGTTGGTGCTTGCACTGCAATCTTGTCTTAAGGGGGAAATTGCACACAGTGGTGAAACTGCATGAAGATCAAAAGAGAGAAGTTATCTCCTCATTTAACTCGGCTATTATTAGTTCTGTAGCTTCTACTTGACATGGGGGAAGGAAATCCATTCCAACAAAAATATATGCATACGGGAGTTTCAGATGTTGGCGAAACAGATTTTGACATCAACCGATGCGAAAGATTTAAAAGATTCTGGCTTGAATATGTATTTTGTTTTTGCTTCAAAGTTTTTCCACTCCCATTCATTCTAAAAATGCCTATCACAATTTGCTTGCTAGTATGACACAAGAGCTAAAAATCTAAAAATATTAATTTCGAAATATTATTACAATTCATGGATTCTTTATAATTTATTTTTGTATATATATTTACTTCTTTGTACTAAGTAAAGGAAATATTGTAATCGCGAAAAATTTAGAGTATCACATATCCGTCTCACAGCTTTGTCGCTTGTACGGAAGGGTGAGTGGAGTCTTGATACCACAGCGCGACCGGCGGCAGTCGGCTCGGAGCTCCTGGAGAGTTCAAGTGCCTGTTTTAGTCAACCCTTGTGTGAGTGCTCGGTCGAAATCAAGATGGAAAAAACTCTCGAGCAGCGATATGAAAAGATTTTCGTCAAACTTGAGAAAACGTCGTCGGAGACTTTTGCATTGCTTCGGTCCTGATTTGTCCCCGCCCGACTTCTTTTTGTTCACGAAGATTAAAAAATCCCTCAAAGGACAGCATTTGGGGAACCTGGAGAACACCAAGGCAGCTACAAAGAGGTTACTAAAAGACATCCCTGTGACGGACTTCCAGGACGCATATAAAGCACGAAATATTGCTTTGGAACAAGTGTGTTAAAGCAGGAGGGATGTATTTCGCAGAATATTGAGTAATTGTACGAATCAGTTCAATAAATTTCGTAGAAAAAATGGGGGCATTACTTTCGGGACAGACCTTGCATATCTTGCAAAAGACAAAAATGAGTTTTGTACACGGGACTGCTATAACATGTAGTTGTGCACTTCTCTTTTTGGTTATATATATGTTTGGTGCTGCCTATTACAACCAAAAAGCCTATTACAACCTGCTGATCGGTTACAATGTTTCAGGAGACGTAAAGTATACCTAGACGATGTAAGATCACAAGCACTGCATGATCGAAAACGCTTTCTTGGAGCGGTAGTGATGACCCAATACACCAAGAAAGGAAGAACACGAACAGGAGGAGAAAGGTGTTTATTATGCTTAATACAGTAGAACAAGGATAAAGAGCACTAAACCTAGCTTAGAAGTTGCAGAAAACCAAGAAATAAGAACCAAACAGACAACAGTCGTTAGCAAAGAATTTGTTCGAAAGTATACGGCAGACCGTAGTGCAGGCCTCACATCTCCAAGATCTGATGTTCTAGAAAATACTGGGCGTGTCCCGGACTTTCCCAGCAGCTGCTATGATGCGTGCAACAAATTCCTCAGCACTGTTAAGAGGAGTTTCTTACACCAGTGTCTTGGTGTACCCTCAAAGAAAGTAGTCAATGCAAATGAGATCTGGTGATCTTGCTGGACAATGCACCAGACCACCCTTTCTGATCTAATCTTGAGGATCCGTTGCATTAGATGAAGACGCACATCAATGCTGTAATGTAAGGGAGCCTTATCATGCTGAAAACATAGAAACATGTTTTCTCAACCTGTTCGTGTCCTTCCTTTCTTGTGTTTTGTGTCGTTTCTTCAGCTCCAGAAAGCGTTTCCGACCATCTAGTGTTATGTGATTTTCCATAGTGTAAGTGTATTCTATCTCTAATAAGAGTTTGTAACCGATTAGCTGAAACAATCTGTTTGCAAAAATATCCAATTTCTTACGCGATTTCGATAAATTTTTTTTATTCTTAGATATTGGTAAATTGTGCATTTTTTGCTTTAAATGTGATTGAATTATGTTCTTTTTATGTTCCTTTTAAGGTTTTTATGACTTTAGTTAATCTGCAGGAAAATTATCAACAATTTAACCGTTTATGTCTGCTAAGCCTAACGAGATCGCCATTTGTTTGAAACTGTTAGTAGAACAGTGAAGTAAGTCAGTTTGTGCACCAACTTCAGAGTCTGAATGGGACCAAAAATAAACTTTAAATTTTGTGCGCCGAAAAATCTGTTTTCCTATCCGCTGGCTGAATGCTTGAGTAGAAACTCTAATCTTAACATAAAAAAATATTGGTTTTAACTGTTTTTAACTGTATTTGGTGTTTTATGTATTTGTGGATTTCAGAATTTTCAGTGAAGATGCTTTGAGTTTTAATGTATTTTTCTTTTGCTGCGGAGTGAGAAGTGAATTGATTGAATTAGAAATGTATCTCTAATGCAATTTGGGGAAATAAGTTTAAACGAAATGTAGCAAAACATGTGTATAATTTAATAGGCCATATAATGAAGTCGTAAGGTGTCCTTACCAGATATTTATATCTGAACTACGTGAGGCTTCCTCCTCCTCCTTTGGCGCGTGTGTTGTTTTTATCTTCTTCCAAGCTATGCTTTCGTTTATTTTTGCGTGACTACATTTCAGAAATATGTTCTGTTCCAAACTACTGCAGATTTACATATGAAAACATTAGGAATCTGTTTTGCTGATGTTCGCAGAAGGGAATAAAGGTAAATAATGGTAGCGAAAACCGAGGGAGAGAAACAAGTGTAGAGAGAACTATATCAATCCAGCGCGGGTTTAATGCTGCATGTATTTTTGTCGAACATTATTGGCGATGTATAAAGAAACTAGCGACCGAAACATGTGCTGTTCCGACAAAATGTATGATGTTTTTGCCACGTTCTGCAGAAAAATATTACAATGAGACGTTAGATTACTGTTCTTTTGTTCTACTTCAGAAAGTAGATCGTATTTCGTTCAGATCGTATTTCATTTTATTATCTAATAGGAAATTTCGGTTTAGCGCCATTTAAGAAAGTATTTTGTTACAATCAATATGAAAATGATGAATGACCGTATTTTTATATTTTGAAAGTAGAAGTTGCGCTCTTTTTGACGAAATATACAAATGCATGCTATTAAATGCTTCTCTTCGAGGCTGAGGAATAAGTTCATATACCATGAGCTGAATGAAAATTTGCATGTAATAATTGTAAGAAGCATGCTTCCTAACAGCTCCAGTTTTGTGCATAGACAACATAGAAATAGTTCATAACTGCAGCGTGAATCTAAAAAGTCTGATGTAGCCAGTACATGACCTTCGACGTTTTGAAGAACAACGAGCTTTAAGCAAAATATCACTTCCGAATGATCATTTAGAAGCAGACTCTGATTTATTGCTCCAATAGACAGCAAGGTATGCAGTACGAAATTTTATATTACATTTTATTATTTATAATTGCCCATGTGTAAAAACGTTTTACTTCATTGCACGAAGTAAAGGAAGTATTAAAATCACAAAAAAATTCCAGGTACCATATCTCAACGAAAATATCCATTTTGACCTCTATCGAATACAATTTAACGATGTTTTTGAGTAACATTCGTACGTAAGAACAGAATAAAGAACTCTTTTCCCCCAAAAAAATTATAAAACTGATTTAAAATGGATTCTGAAGAGATTTTTTCGTGGCGTCTGTACGTACGTACGTACGTGCGTACTCAGAAACGAGTAGTCTCAGAACGTTGAAATTTGTATATAGGACTGCTATAACATGTAGATGTGCATCTCCTATTTTGGTTGCAATAGGCCGCACTAAAAGTATATACATACATATATATATATATATATACTATATCCACTCTGTTACTCTGCTCAGTGAGCTCAGTTCTTTATTCTTATATGTCTGTAAATTGTGCATTTCTTGATTAAAAATGATTGAATTATGTTGTTCTTATCTTCCGATTAAGGTTTTTATGCCTATCGTTAATATGTATGCAATAATTGTAGAATTATCAACAATTTAAAAGTTGTTTAAGTGCGGCTAAGCATAATTATTTTTATCATAGGAGCCATATTTGTTTACATTTGAAACTTAGCAGAATAGTGGATTTGTTGCCAATCTATAGAAACTAAACTTCGCGACAACAAAAATAACGTTTTCTTTTACTATTGCGAATTAAATCTTGCTTAATCCATTCTGGAATTATCATTTAAGTTATTAAATTATTCTATATATTGACTCAGCATAACGTCCGCAATAAATTAATTCGGTTTCTACGCGTTCAGCGTCTCTTTGCCGAGTTGGATCAAAAGTAAACTTTCAGTTTTGTGCACCGAAAAATCTGTCGTCTTGCCCGCTAGCCAAATTGCTCGTTGTTGCGTAGAAACCCTAATTTTAATTGTGAAAATTGTTCTTTAAATTGTTTTAGCTGTATTTATGTTTTATATTTTTCAATTTTTAATAAATGTATTTTGAGGCTTTACATAAAGCCTTGTCACGAAGTGAGAAATGAATTAATTGAACGAGAAATATAATTCAATGAAACTCGAGGAAGTTTTAAGTTTAAATAAAATGCAGGAAAAATTGCGTATAATTCAATTACACATCAGATTTTTAAATTTATATGTGAACATAATAAAATATTTGTCTCCTAATTCTTTTTATTAAAAATTGTACTTTACTAGGCAGTTGAATAATATTAACTGGCTTTTAATCAAAGAAAATTAAGTTTTCATAATATATTAAAAAATACTTGGAACAAATAGTATAATTTAATTTTCTTCTATGTTATTCTAAATTCCTCTGGTTCTGCATATATATCCCCCGAATTTGGATATCAGAAAACAGTGCACGTTAATTTCTGGAATTACAGCTGAACAATGACTACCACTCGTTCCGAGATCAGTAAGAAGCCAAGCAACAGGCGGTTTTGAATTTGCTGTTAGCTCTTCTGCCTCCTCGTCATCAACAGTGCAAGAGATTAACAAATGCATTTTTGGTAATTTGCCTGATTTACAAGAGTTCTGCAAATGAAGTGCTGTTATAAAAATCATTCTCTTTCACTGTTTGATATAAAACATACCATGTCTACATATAACAGAAATAGCTTTAATACACTCACGTTTGTGAAAATTGCAACACCAAGAAGGAATCGTCATAACTGAATGCAATTTAATACACAGTTGAGTGGTAGTGGTACAAATAAATGATTAAATGTTCAAAGCAAACAAACAAGAACAAGAGATCAGAATCAGTATTTTGTGTGGCCACCACGCGCCGCAATAAGTGCTGCTACGCGACGTGGCATGGAGTCAAACAAAGTTTGAATGTCTGACTGAGGAAGAGCATTCCATATCGTTTGTACGCGTACCCAAAGTTCGTCTGCAGACGCAACAGGACGAGGATCACGAGCAAGACGCCGACCAATGACATCCCACACATGTTCAATTGGCGACATATCCGGGGAACACGCAGGCCAAGGAAGAAGCTGTACCTGCTGCGCTGCAAAGAAGGATTTAACAATCCGAGCAGTATGAGGGCGGGCATTGTCCTGTTGAAATACAGCGCCTGGCAAGCTTTGAAGGAAGGGAACAGCTTCGGGCTGTAGAACTTCACGGATATACCGGTTGCTGTTCAGATTGCCCACAATTCGTAGCAATTGAGATCGTCTATGATATGCTATGGCGCCCCAGACCATAACTCCGGGTGTTCGTCCACTGTGGCGTTCGATAATGCACTCCGGAAGGTGGCGTTCACCGGCATAGCGTCTGACACGAATGCGGCCATCATGGTACCACAAATTAAAGCGGGATTCGTCAGAAAACACGACATGCTGCCAATCAGCACGCCAGTCTCTATGCTGATTGGCCCATTGTAGCCGCAGGCGGCGATGGTCGTGCGTTAGGGGGATCCTGTATAAAGGAGTCCGTGCGCGCAGTCCACACTGCAGCAGACGTCTACGAATTGATGAAGCACACAATGAAACACCTGTAGCTATTGACCACAGTGCTGCCAATTGTCTAGAGGAAGCTGTACGGTCCGTCCGCGCCATGCGGACCAGGTGTCTATCATCGCGAGCTGACGTCACATTTCGGGGTCCACTCCCGGATTTCCGAGTTGTCCGACACTCGTCCGTCCACTGCTTCCAAACGCGCATCACTGTGCTGCTGTTACGCTGCACACGAGAGGCTACTGCACGATACGACAATCCAGCTTCACGAAGGCCGATGATTCTCCCTCGTTCAAACTCTGTAAGTTGTTCAAATCTCGCTCTCTTTCGTCGACGAGGCATAAGTACAGATTGAGTTAACGTTTACCACTAGCAGATAACCACCGATAACCATACACGCCTCGCTACAGCCGTCTATTTATTCGGATCCATTAGCCGTTCAGAGGGCGCTGCTCAGCATACGCATGCGCTACGGATTTGCAATTCTAATCATTTGCATACCATGCGCTACTTTGCATTTCCTGAAAATTTTAGCTCACTCGCGTAAGTCCTTCATGGTGTTGCAATTTTCACAAACGTGAGTGTATGTGTTGCAATATTTTATATTAAATTCTTATTATTATAATTACATATTTTTCCACTGAAATCTGTTAAGATTTCCAAGTAACGTACTACTTCCGTTTTATCATACATAGTCAAATTCTAATATGTTGTTTTCTGTCATGTTTGTATATGCAAATACGAGTTTTAAATATTTAAATCTGAGAATATTTTGCTATATTATGAAAATATTTTCATGAAAATCCTTTCGTTGCTTCACGTAAAGCACCACTTTTGGTTTATCAGTTTTAGTCAGTTCCACTGATATAAAAGTCAAATAAAAAAGGTAAAAACTGTTATGGACTTCAGATAAAGTGTTACTTCCGGTTGCTTATTAATTATGTTATGGATTTCAAGTAAAGCAGCATTTTTGATCCATTTGTAGGGATTTATATTTTATTTCTAACAAGTTATATTTTCTTTCCTATAAGCCTTCATTCTCCTAATTATGAATGCCAGAATATTTAAGTTTGATAGCGCGCGTTAAGTATGCAAATTATTATTCCAAAAAGAGAAAAGGTTTAAATACAGAGTTCTAGAAGGAAAAGTTAGAGAAGTTGGGCAGTTTGTAGCGTGAGCTCCTATTTCCGCATTTATTGCTGGTTAACGTGGCGTAACAGCTATTACTTTGCTGCCAGTAGTTTTCGACGTGGTTTTAGGTAACAGGATTATCTGAGCCCTGTAGAGTAATTCTACTGCTTGTTAATATCTTCGAAATTTTAGTTTAGTTCTTGTTTGTTACTTTGAGTTACTGGTCGAGTGAGGCGTAGTGTGTTAGCGTCAAGACGACGCATTGTGAATTTTATAGAGTTAATAAAAGGTTCTTTTAACCCTTCTCCTGTGTCGTTTCTACACATATTTCAGCTGTCACATCAGAAGATAAACAAGTAGGTGTTACATATTTTTGTCCGAAATCTAATCAACTCTTTATATGAATATTAGAAGCTTAAATACGTTAAATAAAAATATTTAGAAGTTTGATATAAGAGCCATTTGATATAAAGTTTTAGTGTGCAAAAACTCGGCACGCACATACATACAGACAGACAGACATCATTGTAAAAATAGCAAAAATGTGTTGTGGGAACTGATCATAATTCACGCTTACTCATTGAACATTCTCTAGAGAATATTTAAACCGAAAATAATAATATTGCTTCCCTTACATATACATAGTTTGGCTGGAGTAAAAATGATAAGCAATTTAAATTTGCAAAAAAGAAAAAAAATTTAAGACTTTAATAATAAGATTAAAAAAATTATGTAATGTGTTAATTTTTACCAACATAAATAAATGACAATGATTCGATAGCTTTTCAACGTATAAAATAATACTGAAATGCTTCAATTATATTATGATAACAAAACTGAAATATAATTTTGTTTTGAAATGAAGCTTTCTACTAAAACTTTTAAATGAAAATATATTTTAAGCTAGACATCTTTTTATAAATTATTAATCTGCCATGTTATGTTTGCATGCTTTAGTTATTCAGCACTAAATATATATGTAAGGCAAAATTCTAACTTTAATGTAGAATGGCTTCCCTTTTAATTTAATGTAGAATGGCTTCCCTTTTAATTTAATGTAGAATGGCTTCCCTTTTAATTTAATGTAGAATGGCTTCCCTTTTAATTTAGTTCTTTCTATTCTAAAAATAGTAATATTTTTACAATAAAACTTTCTTGTCTCTTTTCAAACGTAATCCGTATCGTATGTATGACTTTCATATAATGCTATTGATGCATGAACTTAGTAAAAGGGAAGCCAAAGTCTTTTGTTAAAAAATAATGATAAATTTATTAACCTAAACCTTAATCAACCAACAGAAATAAAGCGAAATCATAACTTTGCTGAACAGAGCTTAGCGTCATTACCTTAAACTACGCTCTCTTATCAGATATCCTATGTCCTGCAAACGTCTACTTCTCTGCTTGTATGAGCTACACCCACTTCCAAAAGTTAAGCACGAAGATGTAAAATGCAAAAAAATCAACAAATACTGCTTTGATTGACATAAAATTCGACAGGAAAGTAGCATATATATTTATGCATAAAACAAAATCAATAATTATATACAGAAATGAAAACAATATTAATTTTTTGTAAGTTATCAGATAATGACATACTGGAGACTTAAACAGAATTATGTATACAGTGAAAATAAGCAGCATAAAATGAAAAAAAAGGACATTAGTAGGGTATGTGATCCCCCCTCATCTGTATACAAAATTTACACCTTGTGACCATGCTTTCAGTTAGGTGGTCAACTACCGCAGAATTAAGCAATTGAAATTCTTCTTGTAGAGCAGTTTCCAGCTCAATAAGAGTGATTGGAGGTGGGAAATGGGAAGATACAGCACGGCCGAGAGCATCCCAAAGATTTTCAATGGGATTAAGGTCGAGCGAATATGCTGGCCACGCCATACGCGCAATCCCTTCTCTCTCCAGTTAGTCATCGCCGATGTCAGCTCTATGGGGACATGCATTATCGTCCATTAAAACAAAAGCAGGGCCAACTGCTGCAGCGTACAATCTCACAATGGGTTCTAGGACTTTATCTCGATACCGGACAGCCGTCAAAGAATCCCATTTAAAGATGTACAGGTCGGTGCGTATCCTAATGAAATCCCTGCCCACACCCTAATGCTTCCGCCTCGGAATGCGTGATGTTCGGTGATGTTTTGGGACTGATTGCGCGTTCGTTGTTCCCGCCATATCCTTATACGCTTGTCATCTGGCTCCAAAGCAAATCTTGACTCATCAGTAAACATGACATTGCCTCAGTCAGACACATTCCAATTGACATGTTCCCGGCAGCACTGTAATCGTACCCCTCTTGATTGGACGGATAGAGGAACACAAACTCGAGGTACCCGGGCGTACAGTAGCTGCAGATATCGCCTTACCAATGGACGCTGTAACTATAGATGTCACACGTGTGGAGGTCGCTCTGCGATTCCGCTTGGCTACAATAGCAATATATCGATCTTCCACGGGGTTCTAACCCTTGGGCGACCGGCTACGGGCCTTCGGACAACTGTCTGTGTAGTTTAGAATTGTTTCCATAAACATGAAATTATAGAATGATGAACGCCGAAGAAAAGAGCAACATCTGTGATCAACTGTCCTGCTTCAATCATGGCCAACTACAAGAAAGGCCACGGAAGCTCAGAAGTCATGTGATCTGACGTCACGAACTCCGTCTGAGAAAAGAATGTTTTGAGTGCGCGACGTGCATGTGTGTATCGTTGGAGCTGCGTTTGCATTCGTATCAAACCGTTTTATTTTTCCTTGTTTAGTAATGCCAGATAGATGCTGTCTACCAGGATGCTAGTCAAATTATGACAAAGCTGGCACGTACGTTTCTTTCTTTAAATTTCCAAAAATCGTTGAAAAGAAAATAAAGTGATGCAAGAAAATTCCACAAAGAGACTGGTCGCCATCTGCAAGAAGTGTTGTGTGTGAGAAACATTTCATTCAATCGTATATTATAAGAATTGATAAAATATCAGAGAGAGATAGTACTATCTTAGAATTGCCAAGAAAATGTCCAAAACTGAAGGAAGACGCTTATCCATCTATATTTTCTAACTGCCCCAAATACCTGACAGAAAACAAACCTAGTGCAAGAACAAGTAGATCTGAAAAACTTGCAGAATCAGTTAAAATTTCATTTTAGTAATTTTTAGATAAAGACCGAATAAAAAGTTTTATTGATTTTTGTAAACAATTAGAGCAACAGGTAAATTCGTTCAGTTTGCTTTCAAAACCAGTTGTAATAAAAAACAGTGATCATGTATTTTTAATTAATTTAAATTTATTGTCAGCACCAAGGATACTTTCAAGCATAAAAATCAATTTTGATATGAGTTTAAATATTTTCTTGGTGACATTTCTGTTCCTGTATCTCAATTCAAAATTATTCTAAATAATGAAGATCATCTTTTACGACACTCCATCGTAAAAGTAAGTTCCATTAAAAATATGCAGAAAGATGATTTGAATGAAGTGTTTCCTAGTGAAAAAGAAAAGTCCGTGTATCATTGGAAAAAATGCATTTCTCCAGATGAAGATATGTATAACAATAAAAAATTCATATTAGAGCAAATGAACTTGTGTGATAAATCTAAAATGGCTCGAAGATACAGCAGTGAACTTTTAATTTTTGCATATTCTTTATACATGAAGTCCTCATCTTGTTATTCTTTGTTGTATGATAGTGGTTATTGTCAGTGTCATCAGCCGATCATTTAAGTAAAATTACGAGCATTCTGAATCTCGATAATGCGTTAGAAAGTGTAAATGCAAAAAAGTACATGAGTGAAAAATTCAACAAATTGAACGATGAAAATAGAATCATAAATCTAATTGATGAAATCTACGTAAAGAAATCAATGCTGCCTGACCCTCAAAGCTCTTCATATTCTGGACGAAGCAGGATTTTCAGTAGTTTCGGTGATTTCTGATAACAATAGAATAAACAGGAATATGTTTCAGAAGTTAGGTCATGAACAAATGTCAACTCATGTCAGCAACCCTGCAAATAACAAAAAAAAATTATTATTTCATCGTTGAATTCTTTTTGATTCGGTACACCTTTTGAAATCAATAAGAAATAATTGGAGCAATCAGTTAGACTCTCCAAAAACAGTTCGTTGTCCTGATTTTGATGATTCATCAAAATGTACAATGCCTAAATTTTCGCATCTGAGTAATATATATCATAAGGAGAAGACCTCAATTGTGAAATTGGGCCATAAACTTTCATTCAAAAGTTTATATCCATCAAGTTTAGAAAAACAAAACGTGAAGTTTGCTGTCAATATTTTTCATGAGAGTAATCATGCTGCTCTTGAATTATTGGGAAAAAAATACTGCATTAATAATTGGCAGAATACAATAAAATTTTTGCAAATTATCAGAAAATGGAGGAACATTATCAATGTGAGCCACGTAAACAAAAGCCTTTGTATAAAATGTGAAGACAGCAAAGCTTTTACTGCACCTAATGATAAAAGATTAAGGTTTTTGCAAAAATTCTGTTTTTGGCTCGAGCAGTGGAAAAACATGAAGCAACAGTCTGTTTGTAGATATTTAAGATAAAAACGTTTCTCGCTCTTTATCAGACAACAAATGCAATCAGCGATGTAATTACAGAACTTTTAGTAAAAAGCTCAAAATTTATTTTAACATCCAAATTTCAGACTGATAAATTGAAGTATAGATTTTCACAATATCGTCTGATGTCTAGAGGCAATTACCATGTTTTGGTTCAGCAAATTCAGGAATCTGAAAGAAAAATTAAATTGAAGTCTATTCTTCAGCTTCATTCTAATTCATATGGTAACATCTCTTTAAAACAATTTGTTACAGAATTTTTAGACGTTAAAGAAGTGAGTAAAGATGTTGATCTTACACCTTTTAATGAAATTATTTCCAATGGTGCGGAACTGGCTGTGATTTCGGACACTGATGCAGAAGTTCTCATATACATTGCAGGTTATTGCACAAGTAATATTAAAACTAACTGCAGTGCTTGAATAGATTTCTCTTTCTTGGACAAAGAATTATTAGTTAAAACTTGTGATGGAACATTAGCTGAAACAAATTATGCATATATTGATATTGTAAATCGAGGAGGTTTAAAATACCCAACAGAAAATATGGTGCTGTTGGTATCAAGTGCATATTTACTTTTACAGACTATTATATCTGAAAAGTATGAGAAGCATTTTATCCACAACAGTGGAAAATAACACCAGCTTCTTACAAAAATAACTGAGACTCACCTCAAAGTGAATAATGTGGTGTGTTTTAGTGAAAGATGCTGTGAATGCAATTTGCCATATAAAATAATAATCATGAGTATCATTAAGACTTTTCTTAATATATGTTTGAACTATTACGTAAAAACATTTCTTTGAAGTCTCTCGAAAGAAATGAAGAAAGAAAACTAAAAATGTTGGAGAATCAATAAAAAGCAATTATTTTGATATTTGGATGATATTTTTTTAACGGTATGTTTAAAATCGCATTAGTTTAAACTAAGTGTATGAAGTGCACGTTCAGATTGCCTGTAGCGTTAAAGTATTACTAATTCAGCATAATTTGTTACATTATATATAATGAAAATGTGAAAGTTTTTTTCATTGTGCGCTATTTATATCAAGAGGAAAATGAAATAAGATGAGTTTGTGAAAGCAATTTGAATATTTTCATTGCATAAGACTTGTATGTAAGAGTTATTTTACTTTCTTGTTATTTGTCTTATAAAATAAAACAACATAAACCAAATAAAAAATAGTTTCAAATAAAAATGTGGGTATTTAAGACCATCGCAAGAAACAAGTACCTAATGGCAGATGTTTGCTTAAGCGTTTTTCAAAACTATTTATCTAACTTTAAAATAATTGTTAATGTCAACTTAATCATATATAAAATTATCATATTATCTTGATGTTTAAAAAAAACTTTTCGCTACTGAAAGGAGGGCTTTTGTTAAAACTTCATGGCATTAAAAATCCCTCAAAATAGTATATTTGTAGATTAAAATGTTTATTAATAAGAATTTGTTTATTTGTATAAGAGTGAAGGAAAAAATGATTGCTTGCTTATTTATATTCGTGAAGACATATTTTTAATATAGGTAATAAGAGCTTTTGAAGGTAAAGAGAGTTATCGTAAAAAATGTTTTGGCTTTTGTAGTACTTAAAACACTGCTGCAGTTATTCACTTAAATTAATTGGGCTCTTTTTAAGTTGTATGCGTTATGTTTAAATGCACGATTTATGTGAATTCAATCATAACTTTGATTCTGATTTGATGAGAGTTTCATAGTTTTTGCTGTATTGAAGAAAATGTTTTGGAAATTAGTTACCGGGATTAACATTTTTTAAAATAGTGTGCTTATTGTTATAATTCGATTTATGTGAATTTGTTCGGGCTAATTATGATTCTGAAAATAAAAATAAAAAAGCTATTTTATGCTTCTCATTTATAAATATGATAGTATAGTTCTAATGTAGGTAATAATAGAATTTGGATTAAAGTAGAATTATTATAAAAAGTTTTTTGTGATTATCACAAAATGTGATATAAAAGGCTTTTATAGCTATTTAAAAACAGTGTTTTGGTTAGTCACTTAAATCAATAAGTTTATATTAAAATTGTATGTGCCATGTTCAAATACATGATTTATGTAAATTTAGTCATAAATTTGAGTTTGATTTGATATTAGTGTTTCATAGTTTTTGCTGTATTCAAGAATGTTTTGGAAATTATTGGTGTATTAAGACTCTTCAAAATAGTGTGCTTATTATTAAGATTTGGTTTATTTGAATCCCTTCATGCTCGTTATGTTCTGAAAGTGAAATAAAAAAACTAATATCTTGCTCATTAATTATGATAGTATGTTATAGGTAGTAATAGGTTTTGGATGCGAATAGAATTATTATAAAATGTTTTATGTTTCTAGTAAAATCTGGATATAATAAGACCTTAATAGCGTCAAACACGATGCTGCGATTATTCATTTAAATGAATAAGGTTTTTTGAAATTAGACTTTTCCTGTTCAAATGCTTGAATTATGTGAATTTAATAACATATTTGATTCTACTATGATTTGAGTGTTTCAGGCATTTCCTCTGGAAATGAGTTAATGACATTAATGCTGTTTCAAACAATGTTGTTAAAATTTGGCCTATATGAATCTATTCATAACAATTATAGTTCTGAAAATGAATTCAGAAAACTAATATTCTCCTTATTTATGATCATGATGGTATATGTATGAAATAGGTAATAAGAAACTTTAGATGTAAATAAAATTATTATAAAATATTTTTTATGATTTTTGTAAAATTTGGATATTTAAGGCCTTTATGGCATTTAAAACAATGCAGTGGTTATTTGTTTAAATCAATAAAGTTCTTTTCGAATGTATTTTGCATGTTCAATGATATGATTTATGTAAATTCAATCCCAAGTTTCAATCTGATATAATCTGGGAGTTCTGCACTTTGTTTTGGATAGCCATTAAATGGCATTTAGTTTATGTGAATCTACTCTTCCATATTGTTTTTGAAAAGGACATCAGAAAAGAAAATACCTATTTATTTATAATCTTCTAACCCTTAGATGTTATGAATGTTTGTATAGGTAATATAAAAAGTGTTCGCGTTTCTGGTAAATATTGGATGTTTGAAATATTTCCTTAAAACTATTTAAAATCATAAAATAAATTATGGAGTTACTGATTTAAATAAGAATATTTTAAAACTCAGTGTTTAATATTAAAATGTTTGTTTTATATGAGTGTTTGATAGTATTTGTTTATAAAAATATAATTTTAAGTTTAAATTATTTGGCAACTTTGATAGTTTCTTATTTTTGTAAAAAAGTATTTAAAGAATGATCTGGCATCTTAAACGGGAATGTTGTGGTTTCGTAGAATGTGGTAAGATTTGTTGTGGCTAAGCTTATTTAATAAAGTTTCCTTTTTGTGTATTACGATAATGCTTTTTTTTAATTAGAAGTAGATAATTCTTAGAGAGTATAATTTGCATGCTTATTCCAAAACCAACAGTGTTGTTATATAATTTAAATGTTTTATGCTGTCGGCAGCATTTAAAATATAGTTACATATCAAAGGCATGAGAATCTCTTGAGACTATGTGTCTAACATGCAGCTGTTTGGCTTTAGTTAGTTTATTGGAAAATGAAACTAGGAGATTGATTACTTGCTTATTTTTTATCATGGATGTAAATTACTAAATAATAGCATGCTGTAACTGAAAAATAAGTAAAAAACATTTTGTTATAAAATCCATGTATCTGAAGCTGCTAGATAATTTTTTTTTCTGTTGTGTAATTTTGCACACTTTCCTTTATACCATTCTATTAAAATTTGTTTCTGAGTTCTTATATTTCCTAATTTTTAAACTCTTAGATTACTATTATGAAAATTTTCTGCAACATAATTGATCTTTTGATGAAAATAAAAATTATGCTTTTGATTTGTGTTATGTTACTTTGTGAAATTTTCTTACTCTATGAAAGGAATATTTCTATGCATGTTATGCAAAGCTCATTTAAGAATATCTTATTAAAAATTATTTTTTAATTAAATTTTAAATATTTAACCCTCTGAAAATATAAATTTATAGTTGATGAAAGCATACATGAAGGAGTGCATGATATTTAATTCATCACACTATGTAAGAGGAATATCTACGAAAGTCGATAAACATGTATTGACACTATTTTCCCAATTTTAAATTGTCATTTTTTTAAAATTTTCTAAATTAGTCATAAATACTATGATTACAGAGATAATATAACTGCATATTAGGTGTATAAGGCACTTCAAATGTGATGTAAGAAAGCATATAATATTATGTTATGCGACGATGGAAGTTCGATCATCGGGTTGAAAGCGTAGAGTTCAGACGGAGGTTATGACGTCACGCCAGTGTTTCCGCGGCCGTTCCTGTAGCTGGCCATGCTTCAATGCGCCCCACAGCACGCCAGCGCTCAGAATCTTCCATTCGTCTTCTGGAAGTCACATAAACACGTATGTCTTGAAAACAAACTGTACGAAAGTTTTAAACACCTTCTATTAGCACTTAAATCAACTCTTGTAACCCTTCATAAAGCTGGCTTCTTCTTATAAGACTGCCGTTTTTACATATTTCTTGACATGAAAGCGCGATTGGCTGTTACCTAACATATTTGCATACTTCCATCTACCTCTGCAGCGAATTGCATCCTCTTCAATTCTGATTGGCTTCCGGAAATTAGCATTTTCTTCTCCGTGCTTAACTTTTGGAAGTGAGTGTACTTTCACAATTTAAAAGTTGGGAATTGAGAATCACAAGCTGTGAAATCTAGACAAGAAATAAAGACTTGTGTTTAAAGTACATGGCCACATTTTTTCCAATAGCAGATTGTGAACAGTTACAGATTGTAACAGAGTCCATTAATCTATACTGAGGCCAGAGGTGATGGTCTCTTTATTATGGAGGCACCTAACAGGCGGGCCACCATTGCCTCCTATGAAGGGACGGACAGTTACAACCATGCATTCTTCGGGATTCGAACCCAGGCCCTTCGGTATCGCAGTCAGGCTCCCCTAGCCACTATACCATCTGGGCGGCTCAAATGGCCACAAAACATAAACATTATAACATTCTACAAAACACCAGTAATATCAAATGAACTTATTTACATAAATTTAGAATACTTTTAGTTTTGCGTCACATCATATTTAAAGAAAATTTAAAATCCTTTTAGAGCTATGATGGCGATAAGATGAATTACTGTTAGCAGGTTTTAAACAAGTTTTAAAAAAACTAATTTTATACAAATCTGATAGATTTTAAGAAACAAAATGATTAAGTATTGTAGAAAAAGTTTAATAAGTTAATTGTACTTATTATTAATTAATTTTACTTACTACTAAACGAATTCAAGCTGAAATTATCAGTTCGATATCTGATGAAAACAAATATATATTTTCTATCTGACATTCCACGAAAGCATCTGATGTTTCACGGCAAATGTTGAGAGAATCATGAAGGGTTTATTCGTATGGAGTATTTATTAGAAGGAAATTCTTAAACTCTATTTCCTCCGTAAGCAGTTATGAAAGTTGATTTCTCGCACTTCACATATAATTAAAGTCAAATATTTATGTTAGTATATAAGCCAAGTCTTATTTCCTGTTAAATCTGTGAAACGTAAAATAATTTATAAGCTAGATCTACAAGCGCATTTGGTGAACTACTACGACAAAGATTTTAAGATAGAACAGGGGAAGGGGATTCTCTAACTTAGCGGTTTCAGCATTTTCTTGAAGATCTACAGGTTCAGTTCCTGCAGTGACTTTTAATTTTAACTATGTCCGCTAATGTTATATTTTGTAACTCTGTCTCAGTTTAATAATTTAGCATTGATATTATACGCAATATTAAGAAACTAGCTCTATAATTAGCTTATAAGGAAGCAAACTAAAAGTAAACAAAAATGCTTAGGCTTGGATGATGTGAATGACGTCATGGCGCAGTAGAAAATTCTTTGTAAAAAGATAAAGTTTTTTTTCTGCGATGAAAATTATATCGTATTACCAAAATGTAGTATTTTAAAATATGTCCCCTGACAAATGTTTAACCGTTTCATTACATCTTTCAAATTTAAAACCAAAAAATAATATTGTTACGTGCGTACGGGTTCGTTATATATTGAATGCACAAGTCGTAAAAAGTTAACACAAATTTATTCTTTCCACAAGAAATAAATTAAAATGCTGAAATATTTCTTCACAGATATTCGCACAGTATCACAATATCTCAAACGTTTAGCAAAAACTCAGTTCAAAACAGATAAAATAATTCTATCTCACAGCGAAATCGCTACACCATTAAGTAAACAAAAAGCAGTTCGCTTTTTACAGCTACAACCAAAGCTGTATGTAAGTAAAGCGTCGGCACTTCAATGGGAGAAATTGCGCTTCGTAACGACCGCAGCGCTCGTAGCGGTGGCGATGTGGAAACACAATCAGTAAAACTGCGCATGCTCCTTTTCTTTTCAGTCATTGGTTGTTTTGATTTGGTTGTTTGTTTGATTCTACCCAAATCTTGTTAACTTCTAACGTGCTTTGGTTGTGTTATTTATAACTTATTAATTTTGTACTTTTTAATTACAAAAGGCTCTTTTCAGAACCAATTTTTTTTAAAAATTTTCTCTAATGGCGTATCGATACTGCGGATTAAGGATTGCAAGAGTAAGATTTCGTCGAAATCTGATGGAATACATTTCTACACGTTTCCTTGAGACGATGCGTACTTAAGGAAGTAATAAAGAACAGTTTTAGGATATGTATTGTTGAAATTAAAGGTAAAAAAATCTGATAATTAAAAGAATTATTCCCCTATATTTTATAATAACGCAGGTACAAGTTTTAAATAATATTTTAAAAAATCATTTTTTTTTATTCTCTTTCAGAAATATTCAGAGAAAGTTATGTACTATTTAATGTATTTCACTATTAAAATAAAAAGAGCGCTAATTTTAAATGGACCGAATTGAGCATTAATTACAAATTGACTTAGATTTTTTTCATTTAAAAGATGCCTCAGAAGCTAAAAAAATCATGTCATATTTGAGAAAGTATTTTAGGTAGAAGCTCTGTAAGTGGAGAAGGAGAAGAAATAATGCATAATTTTAATGTTAATAACAATAAACTTTGCTTAAAAATGTATTCTTTTCGTACACTTAAGACTCTGAAATACTGTACAAATAGGAAATATATACATTTATATCTATAATTACGACGCAATTGCAAAATATTTATATCCAATCGTGTGAAAACTCATTGCGGCCTCGCCATCTTACTTCCGACCTCCATGACGTCACTGCAAGGGAAAGGAGGAGGGGAAGAGATTTAGTTTACATCGCCACCACTGCAGGGGATTGGCGCTGCAATTTGGCGTCATGTTATAGTATGGGAGTGCCGACGCTTTACTTACATACAGCTTTGGCTACAACTACCACAACAACAACAACAACAACTAAGATGAGTTGTTTCAACTCGGCTTTTATAAGCTTTTTAATTAGGAGTAAAACAATCACGATTTTTCTAGATTTTTCTGGATGGCAACAGTAATTACGAGATATTTATTTATTAAGCATTAAATGCTCTTTTATTTTTGTTGTTGTTGTTGTTTTGTTTGTTTTTGTATGTGGTTTAGTTTAAACTGCATATAGGATGCATTTTAAACATACTTATACTT
>KK113855.1:353506-404455 GCA_000611955.2 Stegodyphus mimosarum
TAGCCAAATAAATGTGAAATTCGTAACAATATTATTTAATATTAACTTTAAGTTATAGTATTTGCCGCTTCACAAACGGAAATGCTTAAACTAAATGATGCTTTGAATCCTTTGTATTTGGTTAGTTGAAAGAGTTTGACTTTAACGCATATGTCAAATTCAGTTTCTTTTGTGTAAACCACTGTATATAAAAGCATTATGACAATTTTTTATAAAATCTCTAACTTTGAAAAAAAAAAAAGATATAAGAGGATCACATGCTAAGATGCAGGATTACTTTTTGCAATCAATCTGCCTACCACCGTTTTTTCTCAGTGCGACGAATTCACATATTATTTCCCAGATTTTCTTGGCATCTGCATGGAGGCTTGAAATGCATCCCGTGACAGAATATGAAGTCACACGAGGTTGATTATTTTAACCTTTGTAGAGACCTTAAGATTTTTGATGCTGAGAGACTTGAAAAATAAGCAATGTCCTCACCGGGACTCGAACCTCGGACTTCTCGAATACCCGCTGAATGTGCTGACCATTACACCCTGAAAGCATGCTAAGAAGGCTAGAAAAATACCTTATATACTCTCCCTTTTAAAGGGCGACTGGGGTTTAGGGGATGACCCAATCGCCAAATACTGATGTTCAAGGATCATCATTCACCACCTTTTAGTTTGGGTGCCACTGTAGGATTTTTGATGCTGAGAAGCGTGAAAAATAAGCAATGCCCTCGCCGGGACTCGAACCACGGGCTTCTCAAATACGCGCCGAGTGTGCTGACCGTTACACCACGAAGGCTTGCTAAGAATTCGGGCGAAATACCTTGTACGCTTACATAGAGAAGATGTTTTCTATAAGCCATATCTCATCATCTAATATAGTTTTCCAATATTTTACATGGATGCAGTACAATTCAAGTTTTCTTTGGATCCGGAAGTTTGCTATTATGTTCCTTGCCTTGTATGTAATAGTGGGATCCTATCAAAGTACACTATATACGAGTAAAAAAATAAACAGTTATTTACTTTTCAGACTAGTTAGGTGATCTTCAAAATTCAAATAATAGTGCTTCGTGGAAGGACAACATGCTGATTTTATCTGAACATTAAGCTATGAAAAGAATCTATTGACACGTTAAGAAGTGCTCCTTTTTTTGGGATTGTAATGTATTGAAGCTTTTCTGCAGGTCAAATATCCTTGCTCAGTAAGTAGATATACAGGCGGACCTAGATCCTGTGTTTCTAAGTTGTAGTGCATTTGCTACGGGTCAAATTATCGTAAATATTTATTCAAGGTGGCAAACATAGAACTAAGTTTCTTATAAAAATTAACTTAAATAAATTGATTTAAAAACTCCTTAAGATATCGGAATGCTCTTTGGTGAAGCTTGTGATACAATACAGTGATACAGTGATATAGTAATTAAGATTTAAAAAATAAAGATTTAATGGTAGGAAAATAAGGTATTTACCCAAGGCAAACTTAAACTTCGGCAAGCAAATTTAAAAATGGTAGGTTAAATCAAATTGGAGAAAGATTTGGAAGGGCTCTAAAGATAAATTAAACTGGATAAAGGTATATAAGGAGTATTTAGTAAGTTGTAAGGGCACATAAATTCATATAACATTCTCTAAATGCATGTACAGTTGTTAAATATGCAAAAGTGTAAAACTCTACAATTTCGGTTTTCAGAATTTTATTTTTCAAGGATTGGATTTCCTATGCGAACTGAAAACAAGCATGTACAAGCAACAAGCGATACATAACGAATCTAGATTTAATTGTTGAAGATATAAATGAGATATATGATAACGATATTGCGAAAAATAATGAAATTGAGAAGGATTATCAAACAGTCAAAGATATTACAGTAAAGGAAGGGAAAAGATGAATGAAGTTGAAAATGATAATGACAGAAGTTGAAGAATCCGTCAGATCATTGAAAAGTATATTGGCCGTAACTAAGACCATGTTTTAAGTACTTGAAAGAATTAGAAAAACCAGAAGAGATATCAGACAGAGTTGTTGAGGTTCTGGATAAGATAGTTAAATTGGCCATGGAACAAAATCTTAGACTTACAGAGATGGATATTACTATGACTTATCAAGCTGGTATTGAAGAGATTAAAGAGGAAGTGAGATATATTGCGGATTCTCTGGATGTTAAGGGAACAAGGAGAAACGTACTAAGGTCGAAATGCGAAATTATTAAAAAAGATAATGATGATATAAATAGAGACGCAGAGGTGTTTATTAAGGCAAAAATTCCTGATATTGACGTGTTTGATGAAATCTCAAGCTCTATTTGGCCAAAGGATCTTGGAATTAAAATGGATTCTTTCCCAAAAAAGAAAGGAGAATTTGTTTTTAGATTAAAAGATGTGGAGGAATCGAAGAAATTAGAAAGAGCTATTGAGAACAAATCATCGCTTAAAAGACTCGTAGAAATTCTGAGAAGTAAGTTCATAAAACTGAAGATTATTATTTATAATGTTTCACAGGAGGTTGAAAATGAAAAAAAATTAGAAAGTTTGAAACAAGACTGTTCCTGTGATGGGGGATGTGTTAGATTTCTTTTTTATACAGGTAAAAATGGAAAGGAGCTTACTTCTCATTAAGTCTTCATGTGGATAAAATCTATCAAGCCCAGATTTTGGAAAATGAGAGAGTTATGGTAGGGTGGAAGTCTTACCCTGACAGATTGTTTGTTCAATCGAAGAGATGTACAGACTGCCTTCGTTTTGGCCATATTAAAAGCTTATGCAAAAGTGAAACTGTTTGTTACACCTGTTCAGGTCCTCATTTAGCCAAAGACTGTAAAAGTAAATTTAAGAAATGTAATAATTGTAAAAATGTTAATTCAAGGCATAAAATGGATAATGATGGGTACGAAGATATTTCTAAGGAATGTCCAGTTTTTACGAGAGAAATAAAATATATTACGGAACATATGAATTTATGAACTTATGATTTTTTTAACTATGGGTCCTTATATGTTAGTTTTACTAATTTAATACCTCGCCGCGGGATGCATACTTTAGTTTCACTGTTCAAATTTTACTTCAGATTTGTTTCTGCTTTAATTTTTCCTGGCTTGATTAATTTTAATTTATATTGGATTTGGGAGAGATTTTATCAGTATACGTCGTTTAGATTAAATTAAATTAAATTTAGATAAAAATACAGTTTTTATTGTACCTTATTTAATGAGGTTTGTAAGCATTAATTTGAATCACTGTCAAGCAGCTGCCACACAGCTCTCTGCGATTGATTAAATTTTGACCAAGACCGTTATTTTGATTCAAGAACCATACTGCATTGAAGGCGCCCTTGCATATAGTAATAGAAATTGGAGAGTTGTTCATCGAAATTGTGGGAGAACGGCCATTATTGTCGTTAATCCGGATATTAATTTTATTACGGATTATTCTTTAGATGTTATAACCTCTATAACAATTAATACTGATAAAGAGTCACATGGAGTTGTGTATATTTACTTTTCCCCAGCAGAAGATATAAATTTATATCTCTTTGAATTGGATGACATTTTAAATTTATATACAAAATTTTCAATTTTTGGTGATTTTAATGCAAAGCATTTTACTTGGGGAGTTGCATCGGTTGATGCGAGAGGAGTTTTAGTGAACGACTTTATTTTATATAGAAATCTTTTATTATTCAATAATTTTGATTCTGCCCCCACGTTTTCATCTACAGTTGGAGTTGGATATACTGACCTGGTGATCGGCTCTTCAATATAAATGTTCCAGACTATAATTTTATTATTTCAGATGAATTGACTCTTAGTGAACATAAATATTTGATTTTAGATGCGGATGGAATTGTATATAGAGAAAATATTGTAGTTCTTGCACTATTACGAGGAATCCAATTCGTATCAGATGATTTTGTGTAAAAATGAAAAGATTATGAGTTATCAGGAGAGAATTATAAGGGCTGGTACTAAGTCCCAGTTGGATGAAATTATTTTGGAGCTTGAGAAAGATCTTGCATTGCATACAAATAAATTGCTTCGTATTAAAAAAAGACAGGATACTAGGTTGAAGAGAAGAGTTCGGTCACTGAGAAAATCCTATCAGGTGAGATGCATTTCGGAAGAAATTAGAATTCAGAGAAGGATCTGCTATAAGAGAGAATTAGCAATATATAAAAAACTAATTAAGAAATCAAATATGAAAGTGAATTAAATTATTTTTTGAAAAGTAATTGTTATTATGATGGATTTTTAAACACGCAACTCAAAAGGTAAAAAACGGAACGGTGTTGAAAAGGCCTGATGGTAATGGACAAGAAAATATAAAGGTTGTGAAAGTGGAAATTTTAGATGAGATCTCAGGAACTAGAATCCTTATACAAAATAATTTAGATTTCATCTCAGAAAAAATAAATCAATGAAATGCCGATGATAAAAAAATTCTACTGGACAAATTGATTGTAAATCGCTTGCAATATTAGATAAAAAAGAAGAAATTTATGTCTTCTATTCACAGATACAAGCGAAGTAAGTATTTATTCAGTATGGCAGCTCACTAAGGAGGAAGATTTTGGGTTTCAAAGGTTTCAGTTCTCAAGAGTTTAGGCTCGGAAATAACTACGTCATCAGCTTACGCAAGCTTTGTGGCATATATTAATCTAGAAATGACACAATCGAGAACTGCTATTATTATTTTTAGAATAAAGATGAAATAACCAAATTAAAAATGAGGAATTAAGAGGCTATTATTAAATTAAATTGTAAAGCTGATTTATATATTTTTATCTCATATATATAGCTGTACAAATTTATCTATCCATTTAAATATCTATAGATAGTTATATAGATATGCATATAAACAGATAGAGAGAAAGAAAGAGACAGACGGAGAAAGAAATATATAGTTGCTTCAGCAACTTTCGTACTATAAAGTGAAGTAAACATTTTTGATATTAGAAAAACTGTAAGGTTATAACGTCTCATATGCTTAGGAAGTATATGGCAACGAACTCTAAAAACACTGTTGAATTATTATCTTCAAGTGTTATGATACAAACAAAAGTCAGAAGAAGGGTGTATAACACCCTTTTATTCAAACACTAAGATCTTCATAGACGGTCCCACTTGGGCTTACATAAGACAACACTTCTGACGTGACTTAAATAAGTAACGTTGAACTAAAATCAAATGTAGTTAAATTAGCCTAGCGGCTCATAGGATAAAGTAACGAGCAGAAAGGCTCTGGTTTGTAGAAAACCGGCGAGTCAAGCCTAATGACAAGAAGCACTCGACGCCACAGAATCAAATCGCTATTTCGTCACAGTAACAACGTGGCCTCAAGTAGGCAGACCTCGCTCTAAAATTAACTTGCGAAACCTTCGCTTAAATAGTATTTCTTTCTCAATCAATTTGAATAAACGCTCGCTGTCTCATTTACATTGTGGCACGAAAAGCGTGGGTGAAAAAGGGCTTGACAGAAAAATTCCTAAACTAAAAATGAACTATTAGTCGAAAATAAACAGATAAATCCTGACAAGGTTACAATTTGTCTACGTAATATCGAAGATTTCAAAGGACCAACTCAGAAAAATAGTAATTTTTTTCAATGTTGTGTACGAAAATCAATTTACTTTCTGTTAACCTGCCTAAATATCCAAATTCGAAGGAACTCCTGTTTTTTGCGCAGTCATTCTTATCCAAACTGTTTAATGTTTCCCTCTTACGCTGAGAATTATTTTTAAAATCACTTTGTCTGGAGGAAAGGAAATGCGTAAAATAAATAGGTTCAGTCAAACTTTATGAAGAATGTTATAAGCTTTACACGGCAGAATCCTAAAATAAATAGAAAGCACTCAAAATTCACAAAGTAACACTCTATCATGACAACGGAAGGCATGTCTGACGGGTATTAATTACCTCAGCTTAAGAATAAACTCCCTCGCATTGCGAGCAGCGGTAGAAGTTTTGAGTTGTTTTATTTTATTAGTTAGTTTGCTCATCCCAAGGAATGATATAAGAATATTTTAAAAATTGCGAAGAATAAAGATAGATTACTTTACTTAGTTGGAGAATATTAAATAAAAATATTTAATTTTAGAGTTACGGTTACAATAGAACATACACATTACCCAGATATATGTATTATGTAATTACTTCCATTTGCTTTTATTAACGGGTAATTATAGAATTTTACGCGATAAGTAAAAGGAATATTTTTCATTGAATCTTTAACCTTTTAAATGAAAATGTAATACCCATTTATCCATCAAATGCAAAAATAAATGATTTCAACCCGATGCTCTCACAGAACAAGTCAAATAAAGCGACGAAAATAGGTTTGCAAATGTTGTATTCGTTACATTTTGGGAGAAATTATATTTAAAATGATAATAGACAAAACATTGAATAATATAGTTAATACAGCAACAGTTTGAAACATTTTAAGAAAGAATTGTTATATAAAACCCAGGACTGCTATTTGAACAAAAGGGATGTATTTAAAAAACTACGCTTGGTTTGCTTCTTGAGAAATGAAGGATGATTTTGACATTGACTTATGCTTTTGCATTTGACATAATAAAAGTATTTACATTTTGGTACTTTGCCTAAAGCGGCCCTTTTTGTACGGATGCCCATTCACAAATAATACACTTTTGATGTCATTATTTACAAAGTTACTGAACTTTTAACTTAAAATGTGCTAAAAATTTTCTTATATCATTGCTAGCAAGCACTTTGAGCTATGCATTAAAAATACTATTTTAAAAATAATTAAGCTATATTATCCATGTTAAGATTGATCATATGTAGCTCTGTAGAGTCATTAGGTTATTTTGAAGCAGGAGACATGAAAAATGAGCAGTGCCCTCGCCGGGACTCGAACCACGGACCTTTCGAACATGCGTCGAGTGTGCTACCATTATAGCACGGAGGAATGCAGAAATGAAGAAAGTACCTTATATACGCTGACCCAAATGAGATCATAAGGTCATTTTTAACCCAGGTGGATCGAGTCTTATTCCTCTGTTTGTATCTTATATGCGTCCTCTTTTAAAGGGCGACTGGGGGTTAGGGAACCCAACCGCCAAATCTTGGTGGTGAAGAGTCATTATACACTTCCTTTTAGTTCGGGCGCCACTATAGAGGATTAGGTTATTTTGAAGCAGGAGAGATGAAAGCTAAGCTATGTTCTCGCCGGGGCGAGAACCTGGACCGAGGTTGAGCTGACCGAGGTCTGGAATGAGCGCCGAGTGTGCTACCGTTACACCACGAAGACATGCAGAAAGGTCGGAGGAAATACCTTATAAGCTCAACGTATATGAAATAGTTTGAGAACGTGAATTTCAATTTACTGGGAGAAATATATATGCTAGACAGAAGAAAGAGGAGCGACATGTATGATGTTTCAACACTGAAACTTAATTATTAGAAAAACGCATATTAGAGTTTTTCTGAAACCCAAATAGCATTATCCTGCGTTAGCAAATGAAAACATGAGTTAGTGAAATGCCCAAGAAGTAGCTTAAAACAAATAAGACAGAGGCTAAGGAGAATACGAGAATCTGTTGTTGAGGGATCATGACTTCTCGTAATATCACACAATGTGAAAGACGGAAGAAGGTTAGGAGCTGATAGTAAATTCTTGCAATAGATTTCTCAAATTCGGGTATAAATCAGTCACATATATATGAATGCTGTCATTCTGCTATAGATAATCGAGTAATATTCCCGCGAATGAACACAGACCAAAGATAAGATTTTAAATTATTAAGCAACTGCAAAAAAAGAAAAAATGAGTTTTATTAGCTTCTAGGGCAACGTAACAAAGTGACGATAATCTTAATTATTGAATCATTTGCAACTAACGATGGGAAGAAACACACGAACATAAATGACAGATGAAATCAGAAGAAAAGTAGAAAGATGACAAAACGGATTTTAACCTTGTTTTGCTGTTTCAAATTACATGTAAATCTAATGCAATACATTTAATATATCTGTAATAAACAGATGAAGAATTTCAAGGTGATAATTAGCCCAGACAGCGAAACATTTATCACTAGTTATAATTTCGTTAGATTTAATTTCGACTGTATCCAAACGGCTGCAAACATAATATGGATTGTTGTATTTGATGTGCAGGAAGTAGTACGTGGTCAAAGCAAGAAATGTGAAAACCCGCAACGGAAGTTTGCATTTTTCGTTAGAAAGAGAGAAGGGGCAGTTATACTAATTATTACATTATTGATATTATTTGTGAAAATTATTGCTATGCACATTTTCATTTTCTTTAATGGCAAAATATACTTTTTCCTATCAAGTTGTTAAGTGAAAATGAAAATTTAAATAGATAAGCAATAGTTAACGAAGTTCTTTCTATTATGTGCCAAAAAAAAAGATGAAAACAAATTCTGATGTAAACACCACATGAATTCAGCCTATTAAACTAGACACATATTTTGTACAATCTATTATATTAGACACATATTTTATTGCACTTCAATTAAATTTATTTTTTCGAATTATCCGAATATAAGTATAGGAACCGGCAAATCGCATTAAAACTCAAGACTTCGATGTTTGTCGAAACTTAAATTTTTTAAAATTTGATATTTCCAAAAAATGAATATTTTCGTCACTTAAAACACTTTTGTGACTACATTTCTTATGGACTACGACCAACGATTACAAAAATAAAGGCCAGTAAGGGCTTTAAAGCAGGTAAGGGGATGGATATATATCACTAGGTATACATTTACAAACTATTATGTATGTATGTATAAATGTGGATTCTGCCGATTGCAATAAAAAAGGGAGATGTACAACTAGATGTTAGAGCAGCCCCACTTACAAAATTTCAAAGTTTAATCGCTTTTGAATTCTGCGGGATACATGCATCGTACGTGCATATCTATGTCCAGACTTCACGAAAAAAATCCCTTTTTGAATCCATTTTAAACCCATTTTACAATTAATTTTGGAAAAGGAGTCCTTTATTCTGTCTATAGGTGCAGATGCCAAGCAAAATAATCGTCCAAATGGAATCGAAATGATCAAAATGAATATTCCTTTTGAAATGTGATACGCGAAATTCTCCGCGATTACAGACTTCCTTTACTTCGAACAAGAATGCAAAATGATAGCTTTACCTTTTTTGTTGTTCCTAGACGCACATAAGTTTGCCTTTTATATCAAACCTCGCTTTATAAAATTCAAGTAATTGACATTTGGATACATATTTACTTGCTAGATCAAGTTGTTTGAAGAAATACGTTATATGCACTTTAACAACGAACCTATCTCGTCTAATAAACTACTAAACACAAATGCAAGTTAGTCTGAATAGAGGAGCAAGAGATAGCTATGCTTTGTTTTAATTTAAAGCATATAGTTTTCATTCATATGCCTAAATGATGATGACAAGTTTGTGAAGATTCCTAATTCTACATGTAAATATAATCTTATAACTTGCATATTGCTATGAGGCATTTTAACTATGCAGTGTAAATCACTAGAAATGATGACGCCAAATAATCATATTTAATTAACTCCTAAGAGTCTACACATAAGTCTACACATAGATGACAAAGCTTACTTTATTATGTTCAATGCATGTATTAAGCTACGTCTGTTTAGGAAGATAAGCTAATGTAATTTAGTTTCGTAAAATCTATTTTATTTATTTCTGCGAGAAGGGGATAATTTCTTTTCTGTTTCAACATTTAGGTAAAAATGCTTAAAACATAAAGATCGTTTTTGCAAAAAAAGGTTGTTAATATTTCCCGTTTAATGAAAGAATTTAAAACTTAACTAAAAGATGCATTAATAAAAAAAAGGTAAATCTGAAAGCTTTGAAATTTTAAATTGCTTCCAAAAGGTCGTTTTTTTAACATTTTGTGCGTTAACGTTCTCTATTAACTATCACGGTATTCGCACTTAAACCGCAAAATTCAGTTCAATAGCAATATCGCAAAATAATTTAAAAATGAGCATATCTTTAGAATTTCCGATTGCGCTGGAGATAAAAATGTTTTTATTTTTCCGTAGAGTGTTGCCATTGCTCGCTTTTAAATCGTTGAGTTTGTTTATCAAAATTTCGTTAAAGGTTTACAAAATATGAAATAGATAATAAAAAAATTCCAAATTTGGGCTTCCAGATGCTCATATTCGGGTAGAAACGTACGTTATTCAAAATTGGATAGCTCTCGGTACCGTTATTTTATCATGTTTGGAGAAATATATATACATTTATGCAGATTCTTCATTATTTAATTTCTTTAAATATAATACAGGGCGATAACATTTGGTGGCAACAATTTGAAAAGTGAAGCGCTGTTTATAGTGAAATACCACAAAAGGCCAAAACGAAATTAATAGCCCTTCTGGGCTAACGCCCTTTGGGCTAAAAACGAAATCAATTGAAAATTGGTCTGTATTAACATTGAAATATGGAAAATAACTGGCATGTCATTTCAGAAAAAGTCCGGTTTTATGTCAAAATACCTATGTTAGAGTAATTGCCATATATAAGTGTAATATATATCCTAAATCGAGGTTTCGAGACATGAAAAACACAAGTTGAATTTCGTCAATCGGGAGATTATAGGACTGTGCCATTTTTTTTCGTAGTGTACATCACGTGCAATACTGGAGATTCGGAAATACCGGGAATTGCGTATCGCTTTCACTCACCTAACTGAAGAATCAGAGGCATATATCGGAAGTCTGTTATGTAATACATACTTAGCTATACTTCAGCTGCTGAATTAAAATATCTTAATTGTAATGATTTATCTTAATTTTGTTATCAGCCTTAAAAGTTATTAATTTGTTTTTTATTTTGTAGTTGATCTTAATTTTTTTTGCCTTGCTGAAAAGTAATTGTTGTCATTTAAATTTTGGCAGTTTTGGTTATCTCTGAATTTAAGTTGCTTGAGTAATTATTTTTTCTCTTTTTCCTTAAGGTAGTTTGGTTAATCGTTTAAATTTTTTTGTTTAGTTAATCTTAACTTGTTTGCTTAATGTTTAATTTCTGGTTAAGTTCATCCTTAAGGTCAGTTTTTAAAAAAAAATTTTTTTAAAGCTTTTTGCCTTACACAAGTTGGTGTTTAAAGTTTAATTTGGTTTTGTTAACGTACCCCTCTTTCTGGTAAAGCTGGAATCCATATTTTCTGACTCTGGTGGTAAGGTCGTTTTTGGTGTTGTAGAAAACATAAAATTTTTTCTATGTAATTATTATATTTCAACTGAAGAAATTTTCTTCGGTCTTTTATTAATTTGGTATTTGAAAAACAAATCCTTAATTCTTTTCTAAAAAACTTTTACGTTGCATTTGGGAATCAAAATTTACGACTTTGTTTTGACGTTTACTTGGAGAAGAATTCTACGAAGGTTATCTCTGCCAGACAGTGGTCTGAAAAATATCTTTCGCCAAGTGCGAATCTACACCCTGCTGAATTAGCTTGTTTTGTATGCAGCTACGCCACACCAAGGTTGAGGGGTCTGGGTGATTCGCATTCTGACAGGCGTTCACCATGTTAAAATGGGACCCTGAACGAGGCTAGCTTCTGCTATGTCAGGTTGATGACGCGGGTGGGTCACTTGTAACCATTTGTAACAGCAATTATTCGCCAACTTCTGTCTAGTCAACCCCCTTGCCTTCACCTTTCTGTTTTGATTCCGCTCCTAGGGTTGCCATGCACCTGGCTGGATTTGGACCGTCTCGGATCGCCAAACGAGGGGCTGGCGAGGAGAAGAAAAGGGGTCTGCAGCGATCTACGAGGGAGACTCCTGAAGTTTTGCGCCAGATGAAAAAAGAGTAACTCGGGCTCGATACTCTGTCTGCGGTATTTGGAACGATGGCGAATCTTACCGAGAGAAAACCACCGATTGTCGTCGACACAGGAAGGAAGGAGCCGAGATAGAAAGGGGCGAATGGCTCTAAACTAATCGATTACTAACTTATTTTTTTTTCTCTCTTCCCACAGATACTTTCATGGCTGACAATTTTGTATTCACCCGCCTTCTTGAGGGTTCCTATGTAATATCCTCCGAGTAACTCTGGACAAGTAAATTGTGATTTTCAATGAGCATGTTAATATGTTTTCTCACTTCGACTCTTGTACCACTGCCACCATCACCATATATTGTTATATTGTTGCTAGTTTGTTAACCTCTAATAAATGAAAATTTAATTTAACTTAACTTGTATGTTTTCACTTATAATTTAGAACACTGGACCCAAAAAACTAATTTTAAACATGAACGGGTTAAAGGCAGGTCACAACGCTTGATGTACTATACTGTTGGAGTATTTTCTTGTACTATCTATGGTGCCATTAGGACAGACTGGTTTAACCGACTGAATGTTGTTTTATCTTGTTTGTCACCCAATTTTACACCCTTGCAGTAATTATTATAGTGATATGAGTTAACGTTGGTTTTTCTTATTCTTGACTTTCATGTGTAATGAACATTGGAAACTTTAAGTAGAAAAATAACTCCAACAAGTCATATAGCGTCTGAAGCGAAATTGTGCATTGAAATCTGTCCAACAGCAATTTTCTTCTAACCACTCGATTACATCACGTAAGATTGTCACATGTTTCTTTCTGGGCTGAAAAATTTAAGGCATTTGTACATAAATTTTTATACAGAAAAACTTAAGGCATTTGCACTTAAAAGTTTATAAATTAGGATGATTCAGGTAAGGAGAAACCTTAGAAATTTTCATTTTGAACAAAGCAAAAAATAACATTCAATGAGATGTTTACTACTCATGTACTTTAGAATAGAAATATTAAAAAGTTTCATGTTTAGAAATTTAGCTTTCTTTCTTGTAGAAAATATTTATGTTTTTCTTCCAGGGGGATTTAAAAAGTTTTCAGTATATTATTACATAAACATCAGAATTACGTTTAGAACTGCGAACTGTTTTGCAATCTAAATGCTTGACGCAAACAGTAAAAGACTAAGTTTCGGATTTTCTAAAAGCTATTTGATAATAACATGAACTGCTCATTTTCATATTTCCTGAGAGAGCAAATGTCTTATTTTTATTCTTTATAGTACAACTCCATTAAAGGCGCTACACTTCTGGCAACTAATACTGAAAAATAACTATGAGAATTGCTAAGACAAAACATCAATTGCCACACATTTGTGTATTATTATTTCCCAGTTCTGAACAGATAATATCTTTCCAGTGCTGAAAAACTGGCATTATACATTTCACCAACTTCAGATCCTTTACTGCCAGAATTTCTAATAAAGCATAAGTTAAGCATTTTCACATTTTTCTGCTGTATAAATGGTTTTGAAAAGACGGTTAGAATGCGTAATATTTTATATATTGTTATTTCTTTATAGAAACAAATAAAAGGAACACAGTAGAAAGTTTGTAAGATATGTCTGTGCTACTCCACATAAATTATTTCTAGGTAATACAATGAACCTGGCGAATTCTCGCACAAATATCAACAAATACCAGCACAGAAGAAGCGTGAAAAGTAACCCTTTATTAATTTCAAAGTTTAACAGAAAGACACGATCTTCGTGCGTTACAAAACACCATCAACTTGCGGTAGGAACGTAAACGTAGAATATAGTATTTCAAGTCGAATTTAAATTACAATAGTGATGGATTAGCACTTTAATTTACACCTAACAGGTTAACTCTCAAAAACCTAACAGGCGTGATGATAATCCGGAATGGCTAAAAGGCTTACTAGCGTAACAGAAAGGTAGCAACGAAACGTTCTCTGGCTAGCGAAATCACGCTATGAATAAACACAGAGTTTTACCAATTTAAATACTCAATTCACTTAAATTTACATCCTGTCGAGAAAATACAAGGAGAAGTTGAGATCTTCAGGAAAGGTATCAAACTTAAAATAAATTTGTTATACAAAATAAGGGAAACCCTACAAGTTTAAGACAAATTTACATTTAGTAGAGATTTTAATCGGATTACAAAAGGAATGAAATAGGTGTCATATATGATTTAAATATTTTATAAAGTTAAAATTATATTCACATGTATCTAAATACTTACATATAAATCCAATGTTTGAGAAGCCATCATAAAAATAAATATTTTGTTAAACGTCTGGCTTTTGGACCGCATCATTTGGTCCCAAATCCAAGTTTTAAAATAATTTTAAAGCTGCTATTACTGAGATTCTAAACGAGGTGAAACCAAATTTTCACCAGAGCTCGAAAGCAAAATTATACAACTATGCCAAACCTTCGAAATAGTTATTATTAATAATAATAAATATAGTTATTTTGACCAAAGGAGATGTTTTATTGATATATATGTAGATACTTTATGTAGTCTAAACATTTAGCAACATGTAGCCCAATAGCAGCAAGATGTTCTCTTGCATGAGTTAACGTAATCAGCTAGATAACGACCATACACTGGAAGGTTTGATGGTAAACAAAAGGGAGAGAAGGGTTTATATAGATAAAAGAGATACCTGGAGGACTGATTTCCCGTCCAACAATTCCGGAATTCAGTGAGCCCTGTATTAAGTGATAAGCGAAATCACTAAGCTTAGAAGAATAGTTGACATACGCATGTATTGGCAATCGGGTGTTTTCTCTATGAAGAAATTAAAGAAAGATTGAGGAATTAGATGAAGAACTTTGGAATGATGTCAACGGTTTTTGAAAAGACTGCTTACAAAAAGGTGGTCTGTTTAAAAAAAACTGTTAAACATGAAGAAATAACACCAAATGTAAAAGGAAAACGACCTCTGAGACACAAAGAAGTAGTGAAAAGGGGCAAAAACGATTTTCTTCCCGGCTGCACGCTTTCCATGCATACGCCTTTTCTTTCGCTTGAAGTCTTAAGTGAAAAAAAAAGAATCCTTGAATTCCGCCCCGTCTCCCATTCTTTTGCTTGGCTTTCTCTCCTTTTAGATTTGCTTCTATTCCGTCACCCAAGAGATTTAGTTTGGGCTTTTTGGTGCATTTCTTTGATCTCAGGGTCTTAGTGAGTGAGAGAACTGAATAAATTGTTCTGTCTTTTTGAACCCTAGACTTGCCGGAAGTTAATAAAGTTTGGGTAGTGAGAGAATAACAGGCCTCCTCCAAACAATTTTTATGCTTGTGCACGGAAACGAAGTTTAAAATACAGTAGAATGAATAAAATATTAATCAAGCATTTACCATAGTAAATGTGAAAAAGGTTGTTTAAAAGTATGATGTAATTAAATGATAACATTTTGATTTTAAGCATTATTTAGGATAATAAAGTCAGATTATGATTACTTAAAAAACAAAATTTTCGCCTATTTTAATATTACTGTGTTATGCATTATGTAAAATTTTAATTACAGGTTCGTTATAACTTTCCTTTTAATTTAAATACAGGAAAACTAACTAAACTTTATACTACCCTAGGAGATTATTGCTAATATGGCGTATCTTTACAGAGGTGGTAAAAGCACGTTAGACAGAAAGGTCCCATTTTCGGGACTTAAAATGTTTCTCTTACTCGAATGCTTGGAGGAATCAACCATACACCAAGGAGGCGGGTCTTCTCAATAACCTAAGTATAAGTTGAAGAACATTCGAACCTAGTGCTTAGATACTGCAGAGGACCCGCCTATGTTATTCAGAAACCCATTTTGGAAAGCTTATCTTTTACAGCCGATGCAATTAAAGTACAGATTTCATTAACACAGTAACGATGCAGGCCCGAGGGACATTCGTAAAGCTGTTCATATTATTTACAACATACAGTATTCTAAATTTCTGTATTCAAAATTTTTCTGTATTTAGAATTTTAAATTCTATAGCTTAAATTTTTAATGAAAATCAGTCATTCATGTGAAATGTAAGAAATATTATTTCACATTCCTAGTAAACAGTATGAATTTTATAATCTCAAACTCCCTTAAATTCGAGGAAAAATTAAATACATTCTTTATTGGCTTCTTCTAAATGTTCTTAAACTAGGATCTCAGATTAAACACGCTATTAGCTCAAAAATTAATGGCCTTAAATATAAGACCCTACTATATTTATAAAAGTAATTAGCGTGAAGTAAAAAACGATCTAAACGATATAACACACTATGGGTTCACATATTACGTAAAGACAGCCGATTAGTGTAACTATCAGATCATGAACGTAAATCATGTAAACGTGTTTTTCCTCATAAATATTAAGAAATATTGATAATATATAACTTTCAAATTTTAAAATGCTCATGTATGATGCTTGCAGAGTAAAATTTATAATAAATAAATAAATAAATAAGTAAATAAATAAAAAAAAATTAAATTTATGATATTCGTATCAATGTTACTGTTATATAGCCAACAATTTTATTTTCCTCTTACGGTTCTTGTACAATGTAAAATAGTTAATTTGTTTTGATAAATTTTGTTACATGTGTATAAATCGTTTAAAAGCATTTCTTTATTTCTTTCTAACTGTGGTAAATTTTATTATAAACGCATCGCAATTTGCGTTTAAGAACAAGTTTTCGTGGTTTTCCCATGTGTAACGTGTATAATAGACAGTTTCCCTTAGAAAGTCCTCCACGAAGGCATTGCTAACCTTAGACAGATAGTCTCGTATGCTTTGTCATAATTAAATAAACCAATTCAAATAAACCAATCAACAGAAGAAATATGGAAACATATTCGCATTTCAATGCTGTTGTCTAATATAAAAATAGTAATTGAAACGAATTTCCTAAAGTATATAGTTCAGGAAAATAATAAAAATAGTAATTGAAATGAATTTCCTAAAGTACAGTTTCCTAAAGTATAGTTTATAAAATATAGTTCAGGAAAACCAAAAATATTTGTTGCAACAACCTAAGATCCTTTACAGCTGTAAAGGAAATTATTAAACTAATGCAAATGTTTTCTTTAAGATAATAATGTCATATATTTTGCTAAAAACTGCTAAAAAAGTGAAGATAAATTTACGGGCTAACAACTTTGTATCTCATCAAAATTGTGCAGTTAATGTTGATATTAATTCAATTATCGTAGGACGTATCATAAGATATTTAATCCTAAGAAGAAGGTCATTAAAGAAAACTATACTCGATAAAAAAGTGTGGAAACCAGTTTTTACTTCCTTGTACAAAGTAAAAAGGAAGTATTGTAATCGCGAAAAATTTCGGCTATCACATTTCAAAGAAAATATTCATTTTGACCGCTATCGAATGCAATTTAACGATATTTCTGCTTGACATCTGTACGTAAGGACAGAATAAAAGACTATTTTCCCCCCAAAAAAATTATAAAACAGATTTAAAATTTATTCTGAAGAGATATTTTCGAAGGGGTCTGTGCGCACGTACGTACATTCATATGTAAGTATATATATCGTATAACCAAAAAACGAGTAGCCTCAGAACGTTGAAATTTTGTATATAGGACCGCTATAACATGCAGATGTGCACCTCCTATTTTCATTGCAATCGGCTGCATCAAAAGTATATAAATACACTGCTCGATATTGAAAATGCAACACCAAGAAGGAGTGGTCAGAAAGTGAAGGAATTTGGAAGAAAGACAGAGACAGCAAGCAGAAATAAGTGATCTTTATTTCAAAATGATAGTCAGAATACAGAGCGAGAACGGCGTCGGCTCAGTAGGATGTAGAACCACCGCGGACAGCGATGCACGAAGAAATCCGTCTAGGAATAGAGTCAATAACAGTGCAGATGGTGTCCTGAGGAATGGCTCTCCATTCCCTTTCAACCATTTGCCACAGTTCGTCTTCTCAACGAGGCAGGGGCAGAGTCTGCAAACGGCGTCCAATCACATCCCACACATGTTCGATTGGTGACAGGTCAGGAGAGTACGGTGGTCAGGGAAGCATCTGTCTACCGTGCAGAGCATGTTGGCAGATGCCAGCACTGTGTGGTCGGGCGTTATCCTGTTGAAATATTGCATTAGGCAGCCCCTGAAGGTGATGAATTGCCACCGGCCGCAGTACATTAGCCAAGTATCATTGGGCCGTCATAGTGACCTTAATACGAACTAGAGGTGACCTGGAATCGTCGGCAATAGCGCCCCAAAACCCCTATGCCACGATGCCGCGCTTGGGGGGCGTTCCACAGTTACTGCCAGATTAGATCTGTCTCCACGTCGACGCCACGCACGTATGCAGCGACTGTCACTGGATAAACAGAAGCGTGACTCATCTGAGAACACGACGTTTCGCCATTCTGTCATCCACATCGCTCCAGTCCGGCACCATTCTAAACGCTGGCGTCGATGCTGTGGGGTCAATGGCAGTCTTCTTAACGGGCGCCGTGAGTGCAGGCCACGTTCAATCAATCGATGGAAAATGATTCTGGTCGACACGGGAACATCCAGGTCATCTTGTACATGCTGCAGAATCGCGGTACAAGTGACTTGCGGAACCACCACAGCTTGTCGTCAGATGCGTCGATCCACGGGTGCTGACGTCACTCTGGCTGCACCTGCACTCCTCCTTCTTCCCACATTCCCTTGTTCCAACCTTGTTCGCCATAGCCGATGCACCGTGCTCGTTTCCATGTGGGTATCAGCTGCAATTTGACGTAAGGACCAACCCGCCCTTCTCAGTCCTATCACCATACCCCTCGTAAAATCGCCTACCTGCTGGAAGTGCCTTCGTTGACGGCGGCCTGGCATTCTCTCCTATTATACGTATCCTCCGGGACAAAAACCTACTTTCTTCGATAATTCGTCGGACAGAAATAACGACACGAATATTGCCCATTCTGCCCGTTCCTTACCTTATATCTTACTTTACGTGCATCAGAGAGCTGCGCATTTCGCATCATTCGCATAACTCAGTGACGTGCGTCTACTCTAAAATTTGCATAAATTTCTGACCACTCCTTCTTGGTGTTGCATTTTCAATGTCGAGCAGTGTATATGTATATATATATATATATCCACGTTGTTATTCGGCTCCGTGAGCTCAGCTTCTTCAATCTTACATGTTTGTAAATTGTGCATTTTTTGCTTTAATAATGATTGAATTATGTTGTTCTCATCTTCCGGTTAAGGTTTTTATGCCTTTATTTAGCCTGCATGCAATATTTGTAGAATTGTTAACAATTTAAATGTTGTTTAAGTACGGCTAAACCTAATTATTTTCCTCATAGCTGCCATATTTGTTTACATTTGAAATTTAGAAGAATAGTGGATTTGTTGCCAATCTAGAGAAACTAAGTTTCGCAACAACAAAAGTATAAAGTCTTTTATTATTGCGAATTAAATCATGCCTAATCCATTCTGGAATTTATTCTAGGAAATAAGTGTTTAAGATTTATTTCGTTACTTTTAATATAGATATTTTGAGTTTTTCTATATTTTTGCCTTGTCGCGAAGTGAGAACTGAATTAATTGCGTGAGAAATACTGGATCGTCTGTGAAAAACTGTTTCCTTTTTTTGTTTAATTTCTTTTATGAATCGTTTTAGATTTATCATAGTATTTTTACAGAACATGTGGCAACGATTACATAATTCTTCACATGATATACATAATTTTTGTGCATTCTGAGTTATAAAATGAATGAGATGTAACGCTGTTAAGTGAACCTAGCACCAGAGTGTCGCTATGCAAACAAATACAGTGAATTTTTAAGAGCGCATTTATTCTATTGTGGTTCACGCACTGTCGACGAAGTAGATTTAATTAAATTCAATAAGTTTAAATGAAATGCAAAAAAAGATGCATATAATTTAATGTTTCGTAGAAGGAAATCATATGGTTTACACATCAGATCTTGTTTGAAGAAAATAATATTAATTAGTTGCCAAGAGACTATATTTGATTTTAAAACAATTGCCTTATATTGCACTTCGTGGTTTTTAAATCAAATATAGTCTATTATTTTTAAATCGTGGTTAGTCAAATAAAAATATTGCTAAAAACTGAATTTCCATAGACTTCCGTTTTCAATCTTGGGAATGACTTTGAGTGAATATAGTATTTTTTTGCGGACTAAGGTAAAATAAAATCTTACTAGAAAATTGTGGGGCTTTGATATTATAGCATAAATTGAAGCAAGGAGACACTTCCTTTGAGACATGAAAAAGTGAAGAAATAAAATTTTAGACCCATATATTACCTCTATTATAAAGAGAGTTTTAAAATTTTGCAGGAAAACTGATGGAGAAATTTTTTTTCAGATGAACTTCCACTGTAAAAGAAATTTCAAAGACCTCTTCCTCGAGTTCGAAACTGTCTGTTCGATGTTAAATGTATCTGTTCGATGTTAAATGCAGTGTAAATAAGCAGGCGATTATAGAACAGACAGAATTTAAAACCGTCCAACCGGGCAGGCAGTATATATACGTCCTAGAATATATTGTTACGAAATTTGTATTTAGTTTGATAATTTTAGCAGAATTATAATTAAAATTGTTGTATTTCCCCGTGCAATGCAGCACGAGAGAAATTTTAAGAGAAAGCTATGCCGGAAAAGTGAAAATACAAGAGCACTTGCATTTAACATTTAATAAATATGTATCTCTTTAATTTGCCTTGAAATTTAATAAATGTAATTGAATTCTAGGTTAGCTGTAACCGTTTTACCATCCTCTTACTCCAGTAATTTCGAGAAGCAGAAATTCCTAGAAATATCTTGCGCGGCCGGTTGAAAACTATAAAAAGCCAGCAAGAAAGCATCTCAGTTCAGTTGCCTATTTACTATCGATGCGAGTTGTTTGGTTCCGTGTGAGGTGAGATATCTGAATTAGCTTTCGCTTTAGATACCAGTGCATTGCATTGTATTTTAACGTTGTTAGTAGTTTGAAACAGAGCTGTGGAGTCGGTAGGGAAAACGAACGAGAACGACTCCTTTTACCCCCAAATCTGCCTAACTACGATCCCGACTCCATGACTCCGTCTTCACAATCCTGGTTTGAACTACTGATTATACTGCGTGACTTTTACGGATATCGGAGAAAATTCCAGCGTTTTGATATTATTTCTTTTGATAAGAATAAATTTCATCAACTATTTTCTGATTTGTGCATTCAATCTATTACGAACTCGTACGTACGCAACACTATTTTATTACACTTTCAAATAAGTACACATACGTACATCTTGAAATATGTCCGAGAAATTAAGGCAGTAGATTAAAGGAAAAAGAATCAAAATTATAATGTATTAAGAACATTCTGGCATTGTAAATCAAGGTAATATAATTTTTTCATGAAACGTTTATGAAATTTAGAATTTTGAAACTAAACCCAGTTGAAGTGTGCAAGATGAATTAGGGAGCAGAAATTCGATAAGCATAAATAAGAAATTATGAATATTATTGCTATCTAGACTTTCGTTGAAATCTCTTTCAATAAGGTAAGTAGCAAAAAATTACACATTTATTATAAACGATTTTAAACACAAAGCTATAAAGCTCAAGGAGAACTTGGATATTAAACAGTTGCTTTTCAGCGCACGAGAAATATCGTCAGTGCTCTAAAGCATCGTCACAATTAACTCTGAATCTCAGTTCAGCTAACTTTCCTTAAATTCTAAATGTCAGTGCTGATTAATAAGAACTCCTCCTGGAATTTCGTAATAGCTGATTAAGGTTTATAAGGTATTTCTCCCGCCTTCTTCGCATTCCTCCTTGGTGTAGTGGTCAGCACGCTCGGTGCGTATTTGAGAGGTCCGTGGTTCGAGTCCCGACGAAGACATTGCTCATTTTTCATGACTTTTGCTTCCATATAAATCCTAATGTCTCTACCCCCGAACTAAAACAAAAGGTGGTAGATGATGATTATCCACCATCAGGATTTGGCGACTGGGTCCTCTAATCCCCAGTCCTCTTTAAAAGGAGGAGTATATAAGGCATTTCTCTCGCGTTCTTTGCATGCCATCTTGGTGTAGTGGTTGGCACGCTCGGCGCGTATTCGAGAGGTCCGGGGTTCGAGGGCATTGCTCATTTTTCTTGCCTCCTGCTTCCAAATAAATCCTAATGACGCTACACATTTAACCAATATTTTGGAGTGTTGCCCTGAGGCGGTGGCAGTTAATTAGTTTTTAAAGGAGCATGCAAGTTGCCGATGAGATAAAAAATTGGCAAATTGTGTGCCATCATCTAGCAGAACAACGATGGAATATTCTTTCCGATTTGACATTTTGCTGCTGTCGATCTGGTAATGTAGTAATCAGAACTTAATTTTCTGCTGCAAAATTCCTGAGTATTTCCTCAGCTTTCAAAAATAAATTCAGAATATCTACCTGTGACATGGCTTTCTTTAATTCTTTTAGCAGAAAGATAATTTCGCTCATGAAAATAGTGAAATTTTTGTTTCACTGCAGGTTTTCCTTGGTTTGTAATACTTCTGATGTCTTATTTCTGAGCGTCTCACTATATTTCCTTCACGTCCGCCTGGTTACGATTTTTGCTTGAAACGTTTTGGTCAGCACGGGGAAATTTTCGCCTGTCATTCGAATCTTTCTTCCTGTCTGCTTCTCCTGTTTTCTGGATATCAGAAGTTTTCTCATGTATTCACGACAACCCTATAACTGCTCACACTAGGTGTTTGCGCTCCGATGTTCGAATGGCGCCGAAATCGAAAGTGTATTATCGTCTCTAAATAACTTAATAAATTCGGCTACTATTTTGTTCATATTAAAGTGTTGCTATTCATTAAAGAAAATAATACATAAAAACATCAGAGAACGAACAGATAAAAAAGAAATTATAGGATAACATGATGATATACGTAAAGCAAAATGTTCCAGCGACGGCTTGCGTCGCAGACAAATCCAAAAAGGCCCGTTGCCAACGGAGGGCAACGTAAAGGTGAAGTTAATTTGAGAGGCATGGAAGTAGACAACAGGTCTTCGTCAGAATGTCGCCTAAAATGTATCTTACACTGTAGATGGCAATTTCTACTTCATTTTTTAAGGTTTAAATAGATACATCCACCGTTTTCCTGTAGTATTTTCATTTTTCTTCGAAAACTGTTTCACCCGTATGATGGGAAAGTATCTGGTTGCAAGTTAATCTTTGATGGCTTCTTTGGAAATCGTCTTAGGAAGTCTTTTAAGAATAAATTTTATTGGTTTTTCTCTTTTACTTTGATATAAGTGAAAAAGAATTTTTCTTTTCTTGCAAACGTTGTGCCATTAGGGATCGGTCAGTTTCAATATTTGCGTAGACGATAAAGGATGGTTTCATCACCTCGTTTCCAAATCGATCTGTAGAAATCACCAATAATTCTTTGTTTAGCTCGCACCAGTAGAACTCTATAGCTGAGTACAGTTGGAGAAAGTTTTTCGTGTATTACTTCTAATTGATTCTTTGTATCATTCTCTGGCTGTACATCATTTAGCGGTGAAAATTTATGGGAATTTCAATCCTTTCTGCAGGGGCAATTTTGCTACTTTCTTTAGGGATTTCCAGGTTATTGTTCGTTACCGTTAGTTGCCAAATTTTACAACTATTCGCTCTGGGCTTCCAGGTCAGCAATATTATTTTAATCATTCTCCATAACTTGAACCCAACTTGCATGAAATCAATTTTTGCTATCTTTAGGGATTTTCACATCTCCAAATCTAATGCGAGCTACGTATGTCTTATTGCATATATTCTGGAATGAACCGAAATGCTGGATCGTTGACTGATATTTCAATAGATTTCTTATCTTCTTTCTCCGTGTATTTGAACTATGGTTACTGTTCTATAGGTTAGCAAACCAATGCTTGCACCTTTTTTCTCTTTTCCAGTTTTATCTGCAGAATTAGTTCGCTTTCCCTTCTTCTTCTTCGTTTTCGTAGCGATTTCTGTCTTCGGTTGTCTGAGAAAACCTCCAATGTTTAAACTTCGTGATATTTTTGATGCAACACAACTCTTTTCAGAACGTTTCGAAATTTCTTCATAGTCATTCGGCTTTGTGAAAAAAGTCATCATTCAAAAGCGTTAAGAATTTGTCCACTAAAATTCAGACATACACTTCTGCATAATAATGGAATAATGCAACAACAACATCGATTTCTCGGAGTCGTAAGTATATAGAATACAACAGGCTTCTGGAAGCTTTGTGAAATGTTGGTATTCAAAACATGTGAGGAGCATATTTCCTTATATCTTGCATTCTGCTAGAGCTATTTTTACAATTTAAATACTGTTGTGCTTAGAACTGTAAGATCTACAATTCTATATAAGAAATAAATACATATATACAACGCGTGTGCCCATAAATACAGAATAAACCATAAAATTATTACCCTTAAAAGTTGTAATTAAATAAATTAATAAATAAAAGCACAATAATTACAACAATACATTACAAACAACAATGCAATCAAATTAATTTAAATATACAAAGAAGTTTACAGTAATATCAGACGAAAGTTGGCTAAACCAGTAGGGTGCATCTTACACATAGATTTCAATTTTTGTTCTGATAAAATTACTATTGCCACATCTTTAAAAACCTCTTTAGGCCGATTAACACTTAGCTTGGCTATGATTTCATTTTCGGGTTGGCGACTACGATAAGAGATAAAATTTTCTGTTTACGGATATTGGAAATGTTCCAATAGGATAAGTTAAAGTTATTTTAGCGTGATCGTTCGTTAATGAGATTCTCGAGCTATATGCTTTCGAAAAAAAATCTTACAGCAAAATTCTAATACAAATGTTTTTTGAAGAATGCCTTCCTTTTGTCATGGGATTTGATACTATTAGCAAGATATGTTACATGAAAGATGAAGAGAAATTTCAAAGAATCAGTTATGTCTAACAACTTCTAAACGAATACTTTTCCGATTCCAATGATATTGACCTCGATTATCTAAGGCTCGTTGATGGAAAGAGCAGCTGTGGCCACTCCACAATTTCGTTCTCTGGGGGATACCTCAAGATACCACGATATATCGTGGCGACTCAGAATTTCCCCAGGAATTCGAAATCGATATCACAGAGCAAATCTTACATTTGTCTACCAATACCCTTTCACCACAATTATGGAACTTCCGAAAGTGATTTCGAAAAATGACTAAAGTCATGAAACATTTTTTTTATTGAAACTTCAGAATGTCTTCGATTATGTATAATAAGTACAGTTTATAAAAGTCATATTTCATTAAATTTTTTATCCCTAAATATGTATAATTATTTTACTAAATTATATTAAATGGAATGCATGTAATAATGTTTCCTTATTGAGAACATTAACTTGTAAGGTATTTCTGCCTTCGTGGTGTAGTGGTCAGCACGCTCGACGCGTAACTGAGAGATCCGTGGTTCGATTTCCAGCGAAGGCGTTGCTCATTTTCCCCTCTTCTGCTCCCCCCCAGAAAACAAACCCTAATGTCCCGACAAACTTATTAGTAAAAACATGTATTCATTTTGTATCCGTTCATTTTTTTAAAAAAAAAGTAAAATGGGCAGAACTAGAATTTTCTGGAAGGAAAGAAACGTCTTTAAATGTATACCTGCAAGAATTCCATTCAAAACAACAATAAATTATATTCTAAATAGCCGGAAAGCCCGCCAGATGAACAGGCTACGGCCAAAGCAATATTTATGAGTTCTATGTACTGAAAGTGAAAATAAAATGAACTATAAATTTAATGTATTGAATACAAAGTTGCAAGCTGCGACAAAAGCAACATTTATGAACTCTATGAACACCTGAAAAGAAAGTGCATAAAAACATCTCATTATGAATGAAATCCGTTCATTCTTTCCAAGCAACAACCAATTCGTAGGTAATTGTTTTGGCGCCGAACCTGGAAACAAAAACTTTAGACACTTCAGGTTAATACGTATATGTATGACTTCATGATTTAAATTTAATGTCACATAACAACGTTTTCTTAATATTAATAAAAGAATTACTATGGCAATAACATATCGTGTCCAATTAACGTAGCCTGAAACAAAAACGTTGCCAATAACAGCTATTTATTTAAAATGCTGATATTAACGGAATTTTTTTCCTCATACAACGATGTCACATGCAATCACGTGCTTTCTTCAACGTTAGAATATTATATAATATAATAATAACCTATTTAATGTTTGGCTATGCTATCTGTATGTCATCCTAACTAATATTATAAATGCGAATGTGAGTTTGTTTGCGTGTTTGCCATATTCTCAAGACTTTTTGATATAAATTTCACTCTCAGACTGTTTAAGACTGATCGCTATTGCGCTTTTTGCAATGGATTGTAGCCTCAACTTAACCAATGGTGAGTATTGTTACGAAATTCACATTTATTTGGCTATTTATTTAGAATTGTAATTAAAATTCCTTTTTATTTCCCCGTGCAACGTAGACGATTTTTGAAGAGAAAACTACGTCGAAAAACAAATAGCAATAAAAATAAAAGAGCGCGTGCATTTAATGCTTAATAAATAAATGTCTCGTAATTACTGTTGCCATCCAGAAAAATCTAGAAATATCGTGATTGTTCTACTGATAATTAAAAAGCTTATAAAAGCCGAGGTGAAACACCTCATCTCAGTTGTAGTTGTTGTTGTTGCTGTTATACTTGTAGCTGTAAAAAGCGAACTGCTGTTTGTTTACGTAATGCTGTGTTGATTGTAGCGATTTCGCTGTGAGATAGAACTATTTTATCTGTTTTGAACTGAGTTTTTGCTAAACGTTTGAGATATTGTGATATTGTGCGAAGATCTGTGAAGAAATATTTCAGCATTTTAATTTATTTCCTGTGGAAAGAATAAGTTTTTGTTAACTTTTTAACGACTTGTGCATTCAATATATAACGAACCCGTACGCATGTAACAATTTTTGGTGTCAGAAGTGGGATTTGTTTTTGAATGCGATTATCTAGAGCAATGGAAGAACAGTTAAGGCAATTCATGGCAGCCTTTGCTGCATTTAAAAAAGAAATTAAAGCTGGCCAAGATTCCGTGAAAGAGGAGATGAATTCAGTTCAAGAAAAGATGGAGAAATCTGTTAAGGAAGAAATGAAGGCTGTTCAGGAATCTGTTAAAGATGAAATGAATTCTGTTCAAGAAAAGATGGAGAAATCGGTTAAGGAAGAAATGAAGGCTGTTCAGGAATCTGTTAAAGATCAGATGAAAACGGTTCAAGAGATGAAATTGGGTCAAGAATCCGTTAAGGAAGAGATGAGAGCGGTTAAAGCAAGTCAAGAAGAAATGAAAAAGGAAATTACTTGCATAATAGAAAATAAATTTGAGGCTATGGAAGGCAGAATAGACGCGGTTGAAAATAAAGTTTCTTCTGTCAAAAAACAAATAGAAGAGAGAGTTTCTGCTGTAGAACAACAAATCGATTACAGAGTTTCTGCTGTGAAAGAACAAATTCAAAAATTCTGCGGTGGAACAGCAAATTGATGACAAAGTTTCCGCAGTTGCCAAAGAAGTTGATTCTTTAAAAAAGAAATTCGTAGCGACGGTAGGAAGCAATTCGAATGGTTTCAAATTTCTACCCGTGAGTGCTCGTCCTTCTCTGAAGCTATCGACATATGATGGGAAGACCTGGCAAGTGTATAAGACACAATTTTCTATAGTTGCGGAAGCAAATGGATGGGATTCCCAAGCTAAGGCCTCTCACCTTGCGGCTTCTCTGAGAGCAGACGCAGCGGACATCCTTCAAACTCTTCCCGAAAACAAAAGGCTAGATTTCGAAGCTCTGTCCGGCGCCCTGGAGCTGCGTTTTGGAGAGAAGTGTTTAAAAGATTATAGCAGGCTTCAGTTAAAATCCCGTCAACAGAAGCCTACGGAAACACTTCAGGAGCTCTCCACGGATGTTGAAAGGCTGTCCCACCTCGCCTTTTCGGAGTGCCCGACAGAAACAAGAGAAATCCTGTCCCTGCAATACTTCATCGACGGTATCCGGGATCCTGAAATACAGAAAGCACTGCGAATGGCTGATGTAAAGGACTTAAAAAGTGCTCTAGTGTACGCCATGAAATTCGAGGCAGCACAGCAAGCAACTCTTAAAGATCGCTACCCAGTCAGAGCTGTGCGAGATCAGGAGTCAGTGGATCAATTGATGGCTCGTTTAGATGATTTAACAAAGCAAGTGAATGCCTTGCAGCGGAATATTGGCGATAAGAAACCGACAGTAAAGTGCTGGAACTGCAGTACTTTTGGACACATGCGAAGGAACTGACGAATATTAAAGAGCTCGGAAAATAAGACGGACGATATAAACAGACAATTAAATGCCATGAGATGGAAAACGTGTGACAAGAAACGGAAGTGCTGGAACTGTGGAGCTGAAGGCCACCTACGAAGGAACTGCAGAACCCCCCAGAGCACGGAAAGTAAGATCATTTCGAAGCAACGACGCAAGAAGCAAATTAATGATCATATCGCGGAGCAGAGTTTGAGTGATAGTGAACAACCCCGTTTCAAAGCGCTCAAGATTTCTGAAGTATGTGGCAAGAGTAGTGGATTATCCATCAATGGGCATATCCATGGAGTTCCTTGCAATATGATCATTGATACAGGAGCTAATGTTACCATCATTCTAAAAGATTTAGCTCAAAAATTCAAGGATAAACTGATTTGGACGCCATCCTGTGTTACCCTCGAGACTGCGTCCGGTGAGAAAATCGACGTAGAAGGAAAGTTAAACGTGAACATCACCTTTGGAAGTGCCGCCTACCATCACACAGCATATGTGGCGGATATTACAGACTCCTGCATACTAGGATTGGACGTTTTAAGGAAATATAATTTTTCCTTAGACTTCAAAAACAACAAACTGTTTTCAGCGTTTCAGGCCATGACTATCGATCCTCAGAAAGGATCCACACCACGAAATGCCGACGTGTCGTCTGAAAGACCCTACTCAGAAAGTTGCCGAAATCGTACTGAGATCGAAGAGAAACAAGAGACTACCAGCAATTCTCCAGCCCAGATGCTCATCGGTCGTGATCTTCGTCTGCCTTGTGATTTCTTATCTGACCGCCTTGCAGATGCGCCTTCATCGCCTGAGGAATACATCCAAGATGTCCAGGCCCGGTTTGAAGTGAAGCACCGTTCTGCACGAAAGCGAGTTAGGTTGGCGACGAACAAGATGAAGACCCGCTACGACACGAGAGCTACTGGACATCGTTTCAACGAAGGAGACAATGTGTGGTTATGGAATCCGACTCGTCGAAAAGGACTTTCTCCGAAACTACAGCCACCTTGGGATGGTCCTTACACAGTCCTAAACAGGCTGAACGACGTCGTGGTTCGGATCCGTAAGTCATCGAACTCTAAACCTAAAGTCGTTCATTATACAGGTTAGTTCATTACTATGGCCATAGTACGTAGTGTATATAGTTGTAAATAATAATGTAAATAGTATAAGACCATGGTCCTATTTGTATTTAGTATTTGATTTGTATTTGTTTAGTATTTGATAAGTATTTGTATTTGATAGCATTTGTATCTGATAGCATTTGTATTTGATATTATTTGTACTTAGTATTTGATAGTATTTGAATTGTACTCAGCGTTGGCTAGAATTTAATTTGCTGAAAATCACTTATTGCAATTATTGTTTATTTTGTTATTATAAAGTAATGTTTATTATAGCACTGAGGCCTTAGTTGTAAGTTTGGCTTCCTGTCCAAGGATTGTACTGCCCGGGACGTGCAGTCCTTGGGAAGGGGGCAATATTACGAATTTCACATTTATTTGGCTATTTATTTAGAATTGTAATTAAAATTCCTTTTTATTTCCCCGTGCAACGCAGACGATTTTTGAAGAGAAAACTACGTCGAAAAAAAATAGCAATAAAAATAAAAGAGCGCGTACTTTTAATGCTTAATAAATAAATATCTCGTAATTACTGTTGCCATCCAGAAAAATCTAGAAATATCGCAATTGTTCTACTGATAATTAAAAAGTTTATAAAAGCCGAGGTGAAACACCTCATCTCAGTTGTAGTTGTTGTTGTTGTTGCTGTTATACTTGTAGCTGTAAAAAGCGAAAACTGCTGTTTGTTTACTTAATGCTGTATTGATTGTAGCGATTTCGCTGTGAGATAGAACTACTTTATCTGTTTTGAACTGAGTTTTTGTCAAACGTTTGAGATATTGTGATTGTCTCGTTTTGACTTCGAACATCAGAAGAATCAGTAATGGAAATGAGTGTAAACAGTTATTCAATGAAACACCTCGTTACAACACAAACAATTTATTTACAAGTCTAATAATTGACAGCTGAAGTTTCATCATCTCAATACAGCACTTAAAAATATAAATGGCGTAAGATAATACTCATTAATTATCTAATACACATGAAATGCAACTCGAAGCCATTTTTCTCACTCTCTCATAAAGAAAAGAACGAGCTCAAAACATACAGCTTTGCTCAAAACGAAAATGTAAACATTATCCACTGTTGCCATATGCAATTTTCTAAATTAGTTAAACAAAGATAATATTAGATAGAGGTTCAACTTAACATCCTCCCACCTAAGTTAACTTTTTACCTTAAAAATTTAACTTACAAAAGAAAGTTAACAAAAGAAAATCACAAACTGTTCATAAGTTACAAAAGAAAAATTATACATAGTTCATAAGTCCAGTCTCTTAGGTACTTTGACTGTACGACCTGCTCTAGTCTTTTGAATCTGAGGTTCAGATACACACACATCATCAGACGCAAAATTCTCACAAGTTTCGTCTCCCACCTTCTCGGTTGAAAAGTTCTGAATAATGGGATCATCACTGGATACTTCAAGTGGGTACAATCTTTGAATTGGTCTTAACAATTGTCCATGACTTGTTTTGAGCTTAACAAGTCTTGCAATTCCGTCTTTTCCTGGAAGGATCTGAATTATTTAGCCTAATGGCCAATTGATTCGCTTGGTGTTATCACTGCCTATCAGTACAACATCACCAATATTCACTTTCACAGATTTTCTCTTTTCTGATTTTTGAATGAGTGCCCATAGATATTCAGAACTAAACCTGTTCCTTAAATCTCTTTGCAGGTTTTGTCTATATTTCTTCAGATCGACAACTGTAGGCTAATCTTAGGATCCAGGCAATTAAATTAACTATTCTTTTATACTTGCAAAAGTATCTGTAATACCAGTCTTAGTAACCAAGCATGTAGAAACTAAACATTTTGTTACAGATAAAACTATGCCCTTTTTCTTTTCTCTAAAAATCTCACTCTCATCTAAATTTAAGTCACCTTTTGGCCAATCTTCTTCAGGCAAGTAGAGAGTCGATTTGGACCTAGCCACAAGTTAGATTTCAATAAATTTAGAGCTGAACAACCTCTTCTCGGAAGATCAGCCGTATTCATGCACCCAGGACTATGTCTCCATGAATTTTTATTTGTTAGTCTTCTTATTTCTTTCACACTATTCTGGACAAAGACATTCGAGGCTTCTTCTCTCGTTATCCAAGGTAAAACAGTGGAAGAATCGGTCCAGAAGTAAACATCTTCACTCTGTATCTCAGATAAAATTGAGGACGAAAGTCGTGATGCTATAGTAGCTGCAAGTAATTCCAGTCTCGCGATAGTAGTTTCTTTTTTTCCCGTTGGTGCAACTCCACTCCTGGCTTGTATTAGCTGTACTTTAACAGAATCAAAAGTTTTTACTCGGATAAAAGCGGCCACGGCGTAAGCATGCTTACTGGCATCACCGAAAATATGTACTGAAGTATTTTCACTTTTATTCCTTGAACCAAAGTATCTGGGAAAACGGATCTTCTCTAGATAGTCAATATCTCTCAGCCGTTCTAAAAATGAAGTTTTCGTACAGGTACCAACTTCTTCATCCCATGTTATCTTCTGCTTTCACGTTTCTTGAAGCAATAATTTAGGGATAAGGATGACAGGACAATATATACCAAGAGGATCAAACAATCTATGAGCTGTAGCTAAGATTAACCGCTTAGTTAAGTTTTCAAAACATAACTCTTTTATACTACCACTACCAGTATTTATTCGTAGAGTGTGAGATTGTTTATTCCATATTAAACCGAGCACATTCGTATCAGCAGAAGCATCATCATTAATATCATTGAACTCCCACCCTCTAAGCTGAAATTTTCTCTCAGCCATTACTTCAGTTGATACATTCATAAAAAGATTGAGTTCATTTTCATTTTTGACACAACTGACACAGTTGTCAACATAGAAACTATGCATAAGTTTTTGAACGATACTTTTTGGATATGAGGATTCACTAGTTTCTATTTTCTCTAAAACAGTTTGTAAATGAAGCTGAATAGTAGAGTTTAGAAGAAAAGGGCTGCTTGCTACACCAAAAACTACACGACAGTGCCTGTAGTCTTTCAACTGACCATCACTATCAAGCCACAAGAACCTCAAAAAATCTCTATCTGTGAGTGAAACACTTATTTGTAGAAAGGCTCTTCGTATATCAGCAATAACACCTATCTCCTCATTTCGAAATCGTGTTAAAATACTTGGAATCTGCTCTATTAGATTCGGACCTTTCTCTAAGCAATCATTAAGACTAGGAAACCCATTTACTTTGGCCGAAGCATCGAACACCGGTCGGAGTTTTGTAGTACTATTCTCTTTGATAACTTCTCGATGAGGAAGGTAAAGAACTTGACCTTGATCGTTTTTAGGAACTTCTTCAATTACTCCCTCTTCAAGCCATTCCTTAAACATTTTCATAAGCTTCATAATTGGACTCCGTTTTAAGACGTTTAACAGTTTTGTTCAGTCTCCTCTCGGCTAAATCAAAATAATCTGGCAGTGGTGGATGATCTTCCAACCAGGGCAAATCAACCTCAAAACGATTATCTACTACATGGACTGTATTTAGGAAATGTAATCGAGCAGCTTCTTGCAGTTCCATCTGGCTTTTCTTGACTGATGGGTCAGTAATGCCAAGTGTGTCCAAGGTCCATAAATCTGTTATCGTCTCCACTGTAGACAACAAGGACGTAACTAATAATGATGAGGTACACTCGCTTCTCGAAGTATTGGGCATTCGTCCCATAACTGACCATCCAAGTTTTGTTTCTATGGCTACGAGACCACAAGGTATCTCACGACGACCACCTGTCATAAGTTTTCCAGCTACATCAGCCCCAATAAGGATTTCAATAGGATCTTCACAATCATCCACAATATTTATATCATAAGCAGCTAACTCCTTAAGACAAAGTTTGTTGACAATAGGTGGCACTGACTTGCAAATAATTTGTTGACTAAGAACTTTAAAGTTACAATTATAATTCCCGTGCACACTTGATAAATACAAAGTGTATACATCGTGCTTGCATACCCCTGAATTTTTCCCTCCAAATAAAGAGTGCTGCAAATATTCACAATTCTGAGGTTCATAGTTCATTTCTTGAGCTGTACTTCGTAACAGATACGATCGCTGTGAAGCTGTATCAATAATAGCTCTTGCGACACGTTTTTTCCCATTACCTCTAATTATAACTTTGAATGTTTGCAGCATTACGTCTGGAGTCGAAGATAAGTTAGAAAGAGCCTGATCCACTTCAGCACTAATCTCAGTTTTCTTTTCAACTTCGGATGATTCCTCATTTTTGGGCACAGTTGTTTGGTGCATTTTCCTACATAGAAGAATATGATGTTTTTTACCACAACACAAGCAACCAGCTTTCAAGTTACAGTCCTTAACTGAATGTCCAGATTTTAAACATAAAAAACACTTGTGGGATTGTTGAACAAGTGACTCCCTCTGACTTAAAGATATTTTTCTTGCTTTTAGACAATCTCCTGAATAATGCGAATTAGAACAGAATATGCACCGTTTTGACACTTGAGATGAAGTTAGAAGATCTGTCGCACTAGGCACATTTGAAAACGTTCCACTCTTAAATTTTTTATCGATCCGTTTTTTCTCATTGGAAAAATTACTATATTTCACTTCCGGTTTTGACTTTGAAGTATTGAAACATCGAGAGGCTAGAAAAATGCGTTCTTCAGCTTCAACTTCGTCTTGTAAAAATTCTAAAATACACTCTAAATCACTTTTCTCAATTATAGTTTTACTTTGATTTGAATCATCCGGACTCACTTCTCGAACTCTTCGATGAGCAGATCTATAGCGCTCCCAAGCAACAAGAGTTTCTTCAGGTAACGATGATTCAACTAGAGGAAATAACATGGCAGCATATTTCTCCCTAGTAACCCCTAATAGTTCAAGTGAACGGAGTTTACTCTCAAGTTGATCAAACAATTTTCTTAATGAATTTTTAGGACAGTTCTGTTTTTGAAGAACTAATGCTAATAAATCTCTGACGTATACTTGAATCAATAATTCTTCTCTACCAAAACGAATTTTTAGCTGTTTTAAAGCTTTTCCATAACTATCACCACCTGGGGGAAAACTCTTAATTAATTCTTCGGCAGGACTGCCTTTTTCCATTGCTTGAGATAAATACGAAAATTTATCGTGAAAATCAATATTAATGTCCTCATCAATTTTTTTGAATTGCCCCCAAAAGTAGAGCCAATTTCTTACATTACCGTCAAAAGTAGGTAATTTTATTTTTGGATAATGCAATAAAGTGTTCGGCTGCGAAATGACATTCAAGCTTTCATTCTTAGAAGATAATTGTTTACCCACTAATGTTTCTAACTTCTGTTTAAAAGATCTCCAGCGATCAATATATGTTTCTGACTCATCTACCACTTTCTCTATTTCGGAATCGGAAGTATTTTCAGAATACAACAGTTGTTTATATTTCTCTTCACATGCTATCATTAATAAAGCTTTCTCTTCAATTAGCTTTAATTTATTAATTTTCTCAACATAATTCAGGTTAATTTCTTCCTCATCAAAACAATTACATGCTCGCGTAAACAACCTTCTAAGTTGTTTTCTATCTTTCAATACAGTTTCCATAATGAATAAAGAATAAAAACAAAATATAAAAATATTTTTCACTCACTCGTAAAAAGCAGCAGCGTCTTGTCCTCGGACGCCATGATGTCTCGTTTTGACTTCGAACATCAGAAGAATCAGTAATGGAAATGAGTGTAAACAGTTATTCAATGGAACATCTCGTTACAACACAAACAGTTTATTTACAAGTCTAATAATTGACAGCTGAAGTTTCATCATCTCAATACAGCACTTAAAAATATAAATGGCGTAAGATAATACTCATTAATTATCTAATACACATGAAATGCAACTCGAAGCCATTTTTCTCACTCTCTCATAAAAAAAAAGAACGAGCTCAAAACATACAGCTTTGCTCAAAACGAAAATGTAAACATTATCCACTGTTGCCATATGCAATTTTTTAAATTAGTTAAACAAAGATAATATTAGATAGAGGTTCAACTTAACAGTGATATTGTGCGAAGATCTGTGAAGAAATATTTCAGCATTGTAATTTATTTCTTGTGGAAAGAATAAATTTTTGTTAACTTTTTAACGACTTGTGCATTCAATATATAACGAACCCGTACGCACGTAACAGTATATTGACTTTTGTACCTAGTAACTAGTTTGCGTGGTTATCCAATTTAAGCAGTATGGAAGGTAAAGAGCTAAATTTTAATGGAATACGGATTTCGACAATTGAATCGTTGTCCGAAGTATCAACTCAATAAAAATGGCGAAGTTCTTTAATAATTCGCAAATTCACGATGAAGATCCTGAAAAGAATAATTTAATCCGCTCCAAAAAAGCACAGGATTATGATACCGAATTAAACACCTTAAAAATTCTCTTAGAAGAATTACAAAAATCTCAAGATCCCTCTTCAGAGATAAAATCAAATGAGAGCATAAAAGCTTCTAACACCACATTTGATAGTAGCCCGTCCAACATCTCACGCAAAGAAACTAGCAAAAAACCTGTCTTTACTGAAGTGATGGATTTACTTCAAGAAATTCAGTAAAAAGACCACCAACACCTTCAACTTATAATGAAATTAAACAATCTAATAAATTCCCTTATTTAGCAGAAGATGACTGCAAGGATGATTAAGATCCTGCGCAAACTCCTTATCAACCAAAAGTTAACATCCCGCCCATAGTTTTGGATGATATCACAGGCAATTGGGAAGCCATAAAAGATGAAATGGAAAAGAATAATATTACTAATTACCGCGGCAATATGGAAAGCGGATTCCTTATTATTCGATCACTATCGATTTATGACAAACTATTTCCAAACAATAGGCATGCAATTTCAGAGCTTTTTAATCTGAAAAACCTCTCAAAGTAGCTGTAAAAAACTGCCAAACAAAACAAACCCGGAACTTATTAAGAAAGAATTAGTCAGCAAAAACATTCCAGCTTTAAACGTTTGACACTTTACCTCGGTAAGAAATGTTCAATTAGTTAACATCCATATGTTCCAAGTGGACCTTAAGAGATCCATAGAAGGAAAGAAAGTTTACAGAGTTAAAACACTCAGAGGACTAGAAGTCGCAATCGAGACTTACAGATCTAACCCGTGCTGACACTTACGGCCCGTGCAGTGCCAGAGGTACGGGCACTCAAGGGATCACTGTAGCTACAAATCTAGGTGCTTAAAATGAGCGCAATTTCATGAAACTTACACTTGCCCTCAGAAGAAAGAGGATGGAAAATCAGCAGTATGTGCCCTCTGCGGCGAAGGACATGTATCGTCCTATAAGGGTTTCAGTAAACACTCGAAAAACATCAAAAAAGCTATAGAAGCAGCTATAAATAAAAGAGAAGCCCAAAATTCAGGGAATCAAAATAAATCTAACTTCAATAATGAAGAATTCCCCTTACTACATAAAAATAGTGAACAAAATCACACTGAATTCAACCCAGCTTGGTTTCAAAAGAAACCACAAGAAGATCCAAAAGATAATGAACTTTCCTTATTTGAATGGATCAAAATACACCTTAACAAAGCTAAAGAATTTCTAAATAATTTCAGATCTGCAAAATCCATAACGGATAAGTTAGAAGTCTAGAAGTCATAACGGATAAGTTAGATTATTTCTCAAACATAAGCTTAGACTTCTAAGCTATGTTTGTCGCAAATGCAAATTAATGTTCTACATGCAAATTGCAGTTTGCACTTATCCTTATCATTATGTAAATACTCATCCGCACTTGTGATGTTAAACGTCGACTTTGTGCATATTTACTTTCATTTCACTTTACCGTTGGCTGCGATGAAGTCCAGCTCGTAAGTTAAAGTTTCTTATTTATCATCAATTAAATATCATTGACTACGGACTTTTAGTATCCAAAGAACTTTGAACTGTTATTTAATGCAAAATATTATTAATCACTGTTTAACTAAGTTATTTAATGAATTTGATCCATTTTTCGTATCACTACTGCAAACTCAGAACCAGCCATCCAGAATCACTCCATTACTTTCACCGCATCGGCTCGAACTTTACATGATTTAAAAATGGAAATTTCGTGATGATTCATTTGTATTTTTGTCGTGAGATTCTCTGTGCGTTGGTGTATTAGTTAATACACCTTATTTTTGATACCAAGGCAATGTTACTTTGTTACAAATTTCAATATACTGATTAAAACTCTCAGTAGTTGTGTACCAAAATGTAAGACACGATACTCGAGTGTGTGTTTGTTTGCAACGGTTTCACTCTTTAAATTACCTAACCGATCATGATGAAATTTTCAAGAAATATTTTTGATATATTAAAAAAGGTTATAGGCTATAAAATGTAACTTATTTGTTGAAACTTAAAATATATAACAGGTTTTGTAGCTTAAAATGATTGTTGTTGTATAAACATTAAATGTTGAAAGTTTTATAAAGATAAGTTAGTTGTATGCGAGCGCGGGTGCATGGCTTAAACCACGGAAGCATTTTATAACTTATAATCTTTTCTAATATATAAAAAGTATTTCTTGAAAATTTCATGATGATCGGTAAAGTAATTAAGGCGTGAAAGCGTAACATTTATTAATTAAGCTTTTATTAAAGAGTTTATTAATTTTTATTTGTTTAATTTAATTTATTATTTAATAAATATGAGAGTGCATCTTCATAATGATGTAAATTCAGGGAATTACGCAGAGACACTATTGAAAATGTGCGATGGATGTTTGGACACAGATGCTGAAGGCTGTATTTTACTTTCAGAGGAATTTTGTAATTTGGTAGAAAACTATGTGGAGCTTATTGGTAAAGTTTATAGCTCCGACAAATAAAATCGTAAACAAAATCAACATTGACATTTTGAAAGGGGTGCAGGGAAAAATGAAAGAGTATTTGTGAACAGATACAATCACGGGTACAGAACACTTCAGATCCTGCTGAGTTTTTAAATTCACTATGGCTATCAGGTGTACCCTCACATAAACTGCAAATGAAACTAAATGTACCGGTTTTTGTATTCTAAACAACATTTATATTTCTAAATTCTTTAAAAAGGACAAGAAAAATTATCTTACCTTTTCTATCTTCCGGATGGTCGAGGATACATCATTCTGGTCGCTAAAACATCTTAATTTAGATATTTCTTCAATATACTGACACTTAGACTTCTGTGAAATATAAACAGATTATATTTATATGCAATTATTAGGTTATGTTCGAATGGCATTACGCGTTTACCTTCATATAGTCATTCTAGTTCAAGTTCAGAGTTCCAACTCAATGCAAATCAGAGTTCTATTTACGTTTTTGTTTCTATCATTTTACAGTTTAGATGTAACGGCGCTGATAGTCCAAAGTTTAGAGGTAATGACGATGATAGTCCGGAGTTGAGATGTAACATCTGCTCCCACCATTGCTGTCCGACGGTGCGGAGGAACTCAACACACACAGGTCCAATCGATGAGGGAGCAGAAAAATTCGTCGAGCTCTGGTCACTACGCGAGGAATAGAAGCAGGTTCTGGAACACTAGCAGCCTGATCAGCCTGACCAGCTGCAGAATTGTTTCTATCTCGAGGAGCTCTGTCGGAGCACGTAGGACCAGTAGATTCGGAAGTAGAGATCTCCAACAGGAAAAGCCGGGCACTGGACGAAGAAGAGTTTCTTTCCTTGTCTTGACCCTCACTAGTCTAACTATGCCGTCTTTACTGGGGAAAAGCTTGACTATCTTGACTAAAGGCCAATGAATGCGATGCGTCATCTCTGGCTGTCTTCCAACAGAATGACATCACTCACTGGCAATTGTTGTAACTTTCCCTTCTTTCTTGCCTGTTATCTCAACTGACCAAGATATTCACTACGAAATCTATTTCTTAGATCATGCCTTATTCTCTGTTGGTATTTGGCTCGGTGGTTTAGTTCTTTGGAATCTACGTAGTCAATATCAGAAAATCCTGATGACGGCAATTCTGGGAGGAACATCATAGGGGTAAATGGTGAAGGATCTTGATTATCCTCTGACACGTATGTGATAGGTCTCGAAATATAGTATGTAATATAGACACATAATATAGTATATAATTATTCATAATTTAAAGACGTTCGGCTTAATACTCTTAAATTTTCTTTCACTATTCGCACAAGCCTCTCCCACCAAGCTTCCCACCAGAAGTCGGAAGGTTGAATTTCCATCGTATCCTTTGGATAGAAGCAGCTGAACACATGGCGTTCCAGTTAACCTTTTTAAGAGCACTGTTAGTTCCTACAAAATTTCTTCCCTTGTGGGAATGTATCACATAAGGTCTACCTCTTCTGGCAATGAATCTACGTAAAGATTGGATGAAAGTTTCTGTAGATAGGGAAGTAACTAGCTCGATGGCTCTATAAATGACACACGTATACAAGACTTTCCAAGCTTTAGATCCCTCACGGAGACAGAGAGGGTCCGTTAGGCCTACACTGACGACTTCAAAAATCCCCCCTTCTCTAACTCTGTCTTCGGGTAGAAATCCTGGCTCGACTTCTGCTCTTTGTGTAACAAATTGTTTACATCGTACACATTTTCTGATAATATTTCGAATACTTTTCCTGGATTTTAATACCAAAATTTTTCTCTAAGATTTGTCATTAAAGTGCTGACACCAGCACGTTGGAGTTCTAGATGTTTCTCGTAAATTAGTCTCTGAACTAGAAGGTGTTTTGAAGGTAAAATGATAGGATATCAGAAATTTTGTTCATCTTGAAGCTTTAGGACGTTCGTTGTGGCTATGAAAATTCCATTTCGGTCTAAGTTTGCTCTGAACGCACGAATAGTGGAATCATTTAAGCTTGTAAATGATTCTCTCTGTACCAATCTACAAAGTGCTTTTTCCGCATTCGCAAATTCATCAACTGAGAACCAGTTGTTAGGTTTTTCTCCTCGTTCTTTAAATTGTGATAAAACCTGAAAATCCAAGCGATCATTCTCACGGTTTTCCGATATGAAGAGAAGTATTTGTGGTACCAGTCCATATTGTCTCCATGGTCTAGAAGAGTCAAAATCGTTTTCCTTTTTTCGTTGTTCATAAGTTCTTCAGCAGGCTTTACTTTTACATGGGGCCATTCGTCTTCTGATAGGTAAAGCCATGATCGATCCTCCCACCATGCCGATTTCTGTAACTGCTCAGTAGTATATCCTCTCGATGGGAGATCCGCTGGATTTAAACTTCCAGGTACATACCCCCAGTCAGATATTCCAGTAAGCGATCTTATTTCTTGTACTCGATTATGAACAAACGTACCCCATGCTTGGTCTCCTCGTATCCACCCCAAAGCTGTAGAAGAATCACTCCAGAACACTGTTCTACAATTCTTCTTAAGTTTCAAATTTGATGGAACTGTTTTGGCGAGCCTGGCACCTATCAGACAGGAGAGGAGACGTTGAATCGTAAATTGTTTAATTGGGGCTACTCCACTTCTCGTGCTTACTAACTGAACCTTCACACCTTCGATGGTTTCAGCTCTTAAAATTGCACATGCGGCATAGAATCTTTTACTAGCATCACAAAAGACGTGGAGAACTGCGGTATCTTCGTTTTCGTAATCAATACTTAACCGTCGAGGAATTTCAATCTGAACAGATTGAAATTCCTCGACGGTAAAAGAATTCTAAGAAATCTCGAGAAATTCTAAGCTTCTGCTATTGATCTGAATCAATAGCAGAGGTAATTGGTTCACAAATCCCACACTGTTTCTTTAAGGGAAGAGGAAGATCTTCATCCCACTTAACCTTCTGTTTCCAGATTTCTTGTAAAATCAGCTTAGGAAGTACAGTTACCGGTGCAATAAAGCCAATAGGATCAAAAATTTTCTGGGTAGTTTATAAAACTTTTCTTTTGATAAGAGGTTCACTTAAGTTAAATGTTTCTTCGATCTTGCAACTGAAGCTATCCTTTTCTAAATCCCATACTAATCCTAATACTGGAACAACTTTCGGCCTGTTCTCTATCTCATCGATCGTGTCGATGCGAAAATTTGATCTCCAACTTCTTAAATTGAAATGCCCTGAACCCAAAATCAATCTTGCTTCTTGAACGAAATTTTCGGCTTCCTCTGCGTGATTTAAGCTAATTAACGAACTGAGGCAAAATGAATCCTTCAAAATATCAGAGGTTTCTACAAACATTTCTGGGACGGTAGTTAAAAGGTGACTAAGTGTTGCGACTAGCAGAAATGGACTTGATGTGAGTCCAAAAACAATTTGGTTATGTCGGTAAATTTTAAAATTATGTTGATTATCGAACCATAGAAATCTTAAAAAATCTCTATCCTTTTCTGCTATTTTGATTTGACAAAGGGCCTTTTCGATGTCAGATGACACTTCTATGCTACATTTTCGAAAACGATTTAATATGGAATAATTTCTATCAAATTTGGTCCTTTACTCAAACAGTCATTGATAGAGGGTGAATTCTTAGAAAGCGCAAATGCATTAAAACAGGTCGTAATTTTGTAGTTTCACTAAACTCTTTTATTACAGGTCCGACTTGGTCTCAGAGGCTACGTAATTCCCAGAAAAATGTTGAATTCTTTCAGTCAACAACTGTGCTGCTGTGTTCGTTCCTAACAGCATATGAATCTCTTCTGGATTTTTTTGAAACAGACAGAGATTTCCTCTCATGATTGTCATTGATAAGGATTCCTCTTTTTTCCATTACCTTGATGAACCTTTCGTCTTTAATCTTAGGTAGTGACGAAGAATTTCTTCTTTGGTCTAGTGCTTCGATTTTACACCTATACTTTCCATCTAAACTAGTTAAATCTATTTGATATCGATTATGATCTACTGAAACTTCTCCACCTCCAAATAACCCATGTTTAATTCGTTCAGTCCCTATCGTCTCTAATTTTAGCATTTCAGCAGCATATTGACTTATGTACGTGTTCTGACTTCTGGCATCTATTAGCAGTCTTGAATAACCCTTTAAGGTTTTCCCAGCTACCCCTACGACTAAAGTTTGTAAATAAACTTCAGAACGGTTGCTTTGATTCGAAAGTACTTTATTTTCAACTTCCTGAGCAGTTTTGATCGTTCTCGTTTTACTCTCGGAATTAATTCTATTGCACATAATCGTAGAATGCTTGGAGTGACAATGAGCGCAAAAAATGTTAGAATCACAAAATTTGCTGATGTGACCCTTATTTTGTAAACACATAAAATAAATGCCATTTCTGCGTAGTATTTCAACCTTTTCGTCATTCGTTAGCTTCTGTGCAATAGGACATTTATGGCTTGAATGGGAAAAATCCCCGCAAAAACACGCATGTCTTGATCAATTTTTCTTTAATACCTGTCGATACTAAATCAGAAGCAGAAGAAGCTTTCGCTTCTAATTTATTGCTCTTGCTATCCCTGAAATGACGAGTGTTTATTTTCGAAACGGTAAACTGATGGCGCTGACTATTCACTGTAGAATGATCTGAATTCTTATTTATGACTTCCGCCCTTTCGCGAGAATCTAAACATCGGACTATGATCAAGCGCAGACTTTTGATATTAGAATACACGCTTCCATTACTTTTACTGTTAAAGGCAAAATATACTTTGGAAGTGATTTCAGAATTATTGGACATAACACACTTGATAAACTCTCGAGAGACTGACCCAAATATTCTAAACATCTTAATTCAATAGAAATATAGATCTTAATTCAATAGAATTGCATAATATGCAATTTTCTAAAGGTGCGAACACCATTCGAGGCTTTCAAAGGTTGCGTGTTCAAAATGTTACTTATATGAGTGTGAATAAGTATATCTGTTTTTGCAAATCTTTCTTTTGGAAGATCAATTTCTGAATCGTAATTACCAGCAGTAATCGGTAATCCTTCGACTGTATTTAAAACAAAACCACCTAAATGAGCTTTCAATAGTTAAATTTGTCTATTTTACCTAATGAATCATTTTTATAAATGGCAGACTAGAAACTATTCCAAAAGGTTAGCCAGTTATTAATATCTCCTTAGAATTTCGTTAAAGTCGACTTAAGTAATTTAATTCGAATAGAGTCGTTATGTTTTGTCTCGTCCTGACTGTCCGTGCCGAATTGCTTATTTACTACCGTTTCAGTAGATTTGCGTTTTAATTCGTCGATTCATTAAGAGGTACGGAAATGGCATTTAACAACCTTTGGACGATATTCTTCAGATTTTTGGAATTCAACATCAAATTCTTCGATTTTAAAACGAGGTTCTAATTCTGTGTCAACACTTTTAAGCGATTCGAAATTATTCTTTAACATTTCTAAATTTTCTTCCAAATCATGAACTTTCGGATCAATTTCCGAAAGCTCTGATTCCAAATCTTTAAGCGATTTCCTTACTGATGTTTGAAGAGCTGCGCGTTTCTTTTTTAACTTATTTAAGATCTCTTCAGACATGCTCTTAACAATTCAAAAATTCAAAAATCAATTTGTAATCAGTAATTGTATTCTAAATTTTTATTGTATATTTTAAATTCTTATTCTTACTCGGCCGTCCCGTACAGGGATGCCAAAGAATGTTGTATTCTAAACAACATTTATAGTTTTAAATTCTTTAAAAAGGGCAAGAAAAATTATTTTACGATTTCTATCTTCCGGATGGCCGAGGATACATCTACTCTGGTCGCTAAAATATCTTAATGTAGGTAGTTCTTCAAAATACTGACACTTCTGTGAAATATAAACAGATTATATTTATATACATTTATATACAATTATTAGGTTATGTTTACATGGTATTACGCGTTTTCCTTCATACAGTTATTCTGTAGAGACATTAGGTATTTTTTTGGAACAAGAGAGATGAAAAATATGCAATGCCTTCGCCGGGGATCGAACCACGGACCTCTGAAATACCGGCTCAGTGTGCTGACCATTACACCACGAAGGCACACTAAGAATGTGGGAGATATACCTTATATACTCCCCTTTTTAAAGGGCGACTAGGGTTTTAGGGGACCTAGTCGCCAAATCCTGGGTGTGGAGAGTCATCATCCACAACCCTTTTAGTTCGGGCGTCACTGTAGAGACATTAGGTTATTTCGATAGCAGGAGACATGAAAAATAAGCAACACCTTCGCCGGAAATCGAACCACGGACCTCTCGGTTACGCGTCGAGCATGCAGACCACTACACCACGAAGGCATGCGAAGAAGGCGGGAGAAATACCTTATATACTCCCCCTTTTAAAGGGCGACTGGGGTTTTGGGGACCCAATCGCCAAATCGCGGTGGTGGAGAATCATCATCCACCACCTTTTTTAGTTCGGGCGCCAGTTGTAGAGACATTACGATATTTTGAAGCAGGAGACATGAAAAATATGCGTTGCCTTCGCCGGGGATCGAACCACGGACCTCTGAAATACCGGCTCAGTGTGCTGACCATTACACCACGAAGGCACACTAAGAAGGTGATAGATATACCTTATAATTCTAGTTCAAGTTCAGAGTTCTAACTCAATGCAAATCAGAGTTCTATTTACGTTTTTGTTTCTATCATTCCAGAGTTTAGATATAACGGCACTGACAGTCCAGAGTTTAGAGGTAATGGCTCTGATACCCCGGAGTTGAGATGTAACACCGGTTATGTTTATGCGAAATATAGATGCACCTCGACTGTGTAATGGAACGAAGCTTCGGATCACATAATTAGGCAGAATATAATCGGTGCCACTAATTTTAACAGGTGTAGCAAAAGGGGAAAAGTGTTATCATACCTGGAATTCCAATAATCTCCACTGACCTACCATTTCACTTTAAAAGACTGCAGTTTCTAATCCAACTTAGTTTTGCTGTTACTATTAACAAAGCTCAAGGGCAAACATTGCAGGTAGCAGGGTAGCATTTGGAAAAATCATGCTTTTCTCATGGTCAACTATATGTTGCCTATTCGGGGGTATCCAAAGCCAGGAATTTATATGTATTAACGTCGAACGGAAAAACATAATATAGTATACAGAAGCATCCTAGAATAATACTCTTATTCGTGCTCTTCTGAAAAGAATTAATGTTTTTAACGTTTTGTTAATACATTAGACTTTTTGAAATCTTGGTAATGAAAATTATTTATTTTTGTAGTGAGATAACTTAATAAAGCATGTTTTTCAGTTTTTTAAATTGTACTTTATTTTAGAATTTTTTTGCAACCCTCCCCCTCCAAAACCATAAGATAAGATTGCAATGTTTGATATATCCAAATCGGATTTTAAAAATTATGCAGAATAGCGTCTTAGCGACATCAATATGGATTTCTTTTTATCTCAATGAAGAAGGGCAGTATTTACTGAAATTTTACACAAAGCGCATTTTTAACTTAAAAAATAAGTAATAGTAACTAAACTTTTATCCTGATTATCCTGGTCAGGCAATAAGAAAAAATTCAAATTATTTTACTCTATTTTCAAGTCTGTGAAACTTATTTAAGGACATCAAAGTGAGCGAAGCCGCAGGTAAAAGCTAGTATTTTATAAAACCTACAAATTTTTTATTAACAAACTGTATGATTTGAAAATATTATAAATAAAGATTATAAAGCGAACAGTGGTAACACTTTTCGAAATAAAGCATTTTTATCTCCAGCGACTGACAAGACTGTTGCCCGTCGGAAAAATGAGTGCTAAAATCAGCGTTTTCAGAGTCTTTAATTAACATCTCCGCTAATTAAAGTCGTACGAAGATCGCAATCGCTTCCCACGAATTTTTGGAATCAGGGGGTACCGCTCTCAAAACTCATATCTCCGCCGTTCCAAAGGCGGTAATGCCACAAACAAACAAAAAGACAGACGAGCACAGATTTTAACAGTATAGATTCCGTTACTGTGTGTTTATGTACATTATTAAATATACTGAATGCGAACTCCTTGTATACTGTATATTCTTCTCTCATTCAAATTAACTATCCATTAAAATCAATAATTAAAATAATCTGATTATAAAATGATGATGACAAAAATTATTGATGGGAACACTTTTGCACTGTTAAATAAATATTCAGGATCCTTGGAAGCATAAAATTAACAAGCGAATTAAATTAAAATAATTATAGCATTCAGTTGTTTATTTTGTTTTATGCGAACAAATTGCATAAGTGACGGAAGGCTTAAGTCTTCAAGTAAATTTTCATATATCTGGACTAAAAAAAACCTTCAGAATAAATTAATACGTAATGCACGCCTCCTTTAGTTAAAAATAGCTTCAGCACAAAGAATGAGATAATGGTAAGCTTAAAATAGTTCTAAAAATGTCGCCGCTTTGCGAGTGCAAAGGGAGGAAGTTGTAATAGAAAGTGGAAAGACTTCTATAAATGGAAACATTTTTCAATTTTCAGTTTAATGCTATTCACGTTGTCTAACACTTTTTTAATGTAAAACTCAGACCGTAACTAAAAATTAATTTAGCGTGCGATAGGCTGCATACAGAAACGTTAAATAATTTATTATAAAGTTTCTTTCGTCCATTAAGCGGAAACTTATTCTTGCCTGGATAGCGATTTGTTTTCAAGGATTTACTTCGATAAAAGCTTCGAAAATCTGAAAATTGAATTAACTTTTATGATCAAATATTTGCTTTTTTATAACGGTGAGGTTTTTTTTTTACTTTTTCTTAAACTAGAGTGTTCTGTCTATGAAAATATAAGTAGTTGAAGAATCTGAGGATTGTTTATTTTAATATTTCGCTCTCTTTCATAAAACATATTTTAATTTCCATGCACAAAAATCAATAAGTGTCTACCAAAAGGTGTTAATCTAATATATACCTAAGTATAATAGTTTTATACAAATTTTATATTTTTAAAGTTTCATATGCTACATACACATTTCTACACATTGGATGAGAAATTTACAGGTGAATGATATTGTTAAATAATTTTTAACCAATTAAAGGTATTCAAAAATCAAACGGAACAGTAGAAGTCATTTATAATATTAAATTACAAAAAAATATTCGTAGTAATTATTAAGACATTTGTTTCGGAAAAACACCTAGCTTTTCTATTCTCTTCTCATAAAAGCCGACCTCTGCCGCAGAACAAATTCCGAACTTCAGCTTTGACAAAATCGCTCAATTATAAATGGGTTACACTCAAGAAGGCATCTCTTTATTCAGGAAAGCACAAAGAAGCAGTAAGGCTGAATCATTAGGTTTTCTGGGAGCTTTAAACAAGAGCAATGATCATTGCTCTCGCCAGGATTCGAACTCTGGTACTGCTAGCTGGACCTGCTTCTGATTATATCACGGAGGTACGCTATTAAGAAGAAGAGAATCCTTATTAAAAGGGTGGTGGGAATCTAATTTGCAAACACAGATGGTGCAGAATTATCACTTATCACATTTTAATTAGGGCCTCATACATAGAGCAATTTAGAATTTTTTTTTGAAATCAGAATATATAAAGAATCAGCTCTACCCTTACAGGAATTCGAACTCTGGATCTTCCGATTGCTAGTCGGACGTGCTCACAATTACAGCACAGAGATCATGAAGGAGAAAATACCTTATATTCTCCAGCAAATAAATGCCGACTGGGGAGGAGAAAACCAAACATGCAGTGCCAGAAGATTATTTAAAGTGAGTTTAGGGCAGTTCCGTATTTGCTGGTCTCCTGTTTTCTATGATCTTCTTAGGAGCTCGGAAGCATTTGCTGTCTTACTTGACTTTATTTGTTCTTTGAACTTATAGTATTGTTATTTTCATGAGTGGGTTTTTATCTTTTATGTGTTATTGTATTATTTTGTGAATTATCTATTATGATTACGTTATATATTGACGCATTGTACTGTTAATGTATTATTTTTCTTTGTATTGGTATTATTTTTATGTATTGTTTCATTTTTATTATTATTGCATCAGTATTAAGTTGGTTTATTTTCTTTTAATAGGAATTAACATAGTTTAATTATTGAATGAGTCATCAGGTTGTTTGGAAGCAGGAGATGTAAAAAATGAGCAATGCCCTTGCCGGGACTCGAACCACGGACCTCTCGAGTACGCGTCGAGCCTGCTGACCACTACACCACGAAGGCATGCGAAGAAGGCGGGTGAAATACCTTATATACTCCCCCTTTTAAAGGGCGACTGGGGATTAGGGGTCCCAGTCGGCGTATCTCCCGGTGGCGTAGAATCATTATCCACCACCTTTGTTTTTTTCGAGTGCGCTTGTAGATACATTGAGTTATTTGGAAGCAGGAAAAGTGAAAAATGAGCAATGCCCTCGCCGGAACTCGAATCACTGACCTCTCGAATACACGTCGAGCGTGCTGACCACTCCATCACGAAGGCATGCAAAGAAGGCGGGGGGAAATACTTTATATGTTATATTTTAGTATTTTTATTATGATAGTATTTGTATGTTAATTTACTCTTTGCTCTCTCCAGACCTAGATATTATGTTTTATTGTTGAATTGTATCTCCTTGTACTATGAGTTATTTACATACATCTGTAAGCCTCGTGGAATACTCTGTGGAACATAAAGGGTTTTGTATTTGATTTGTTAATTAAAAAAGGTGACACCACGTTTTAGTTTGAGCGTCGCCTTTTGAATCATCAGATTCATTTAGGAGCAGGAAAGGTGAGAAAATGTGCAGCTCCCTCATCGGAACTTGAATTTCGGACCTCCCAATTTCTAGCTGGACGGTTTCCAAAAGGCTTCAACAGCTTACCTGGCAATTTAATGGTGTTAGGGCTAGCTCCTAGATGTAGAAAAACATTCGTTTTAATCATATTCCCTGACCTCTTGCATGTCACATCCAACGGTAAATCTTTTGATCTTGGGCACTTTCACAGGTTATTCACCTTCAGTATATACGAAATTTATTGCACTTCGTAGTTCGATTTCATTAAATATGTTAGTCTGAAATGCGTTTTATTTTTCACATTTCAGTTCACTCATACCAAATATCGTATTACCTTTCCTGTTCTCGTACCATTCACTAAGTGACAAATGCACTACATTGTCCATATTACAAACCATATTCATTATAGAAGATCACTGTAGTATTTCAACAGTCGAGATTTCACTGAGAGGTACTAAAACTAAGCGATTCGGTACTTTTTCATTTTTTGAATAACTCCCATCAATAAAAATAACAATGTTTGCTATAAATATTTTATCATGATTTGATATTCACACATAAAATACAGTATCAGACTACACATCCCTTTGTCTACCACACAAAGTTCAGATACTCCTAAATTTTCATATTAAATTTGGGGAAGTTTTATTAGGATCTGCAGTATTCTATACAATACTGTCGTTGATTTTTTAACTGTCCATAATTTCCTAGCATTCACTTCAAAGTGTCGCGTGCACCTACAATTAAATCAGGCAATGTACGTGGTCAGATAGGAACAACGATTATATGGCCTAATTGAGCTACTATATTTATGTAAGAGGTATGATAACTCTATGCAAGGAAATAACAGATGTTTGAGTACTGCAGAGTGAAGTTATCCTTCTGGAATATTACAGGTGCAGGAAAGTGGAACCAACATAGGAAGAATACTACCTTGATCTGAGGTAGGTATTTTTCAGATACAAGGGAATTACCAGGTCTCAATAAAATATTCAACGTAAAATAAATGTTCCTACTTATTTACTTAAAAAATTATATGTACTTACCAAGAGTCATTAGGTTTTTTTGAAGCAAGGGACATGAAAAACGTGCAAACGCTCTCGCCGGGAATCGAACCACAGACCTCTCGAATATGCACCTAGTGTGTTGTCTTTACTCCACGAGGGCATGTTGGAAGGAGGGAGAAAATACGTTATAACAGCAGACAATATAATGAAAGCTTCTTACATCTTGAAGTTAGAGGACGTTAAAATGAGTTGCAGTGGTTGTAAATGAAATGAATTTATTATACTCTGCTCTGTTCGGGAATATGTCAATTTGCATTTTTACAAAGTTTACTATAATCAGCTGCCCACGTTTTATAGCTTTTTATAAAGCATTGTGTTGCTTTAAATCTCACTTTAGTTAACTCGAGAAATTTTAATTTATTTAAAACCCATATCAACCTTGCTAAAAACATTTTAATTATTTTAAAGGTAATAAAAAATAAATCGATTAATTTTGATTATTGGAGAATCACTTAATTAGTAACCAGGACCTAAATCAGTTACTTTTGTTTGTTTAACTTACTACTGTAAATAATTAAAAATTAAAAAGAATAGGGATCTGTACCCTTAGTTAGAAAGATTTCTGAAATCATGAATTTTTGTATGGTATTTGACAAAAGTTAATAAAGAGGGATAATATCTGACGGAAAACCTAACATCTGCAAGATGAATGTTCATTCTGCATTTCATTCACCACAGTTTATGATTCTTCTTACCAAAAACTGACGTCACGGCTTCTATTTCATATCAAACATCTCACAATAGAGTAAATGACTTAAAGGAAAAATTGGCAGAACTAATTAATAATTCCCTACAGAATGACAAAATAGCATTCGTCATGCTCTTTGTTTACTACCATTTGTGATATGAAAAAGTAACACACTTGCTAGCATTTGTAGATATCAAAATAATCCCAAAGAAAACATTAAATCTTATTTTAAATTCAAGGGAGAAACAGAACGTAATGATTTATCGTAAGCTACATTAAAAAAATTTTTTTTAAAATTATACATAATGTTTTTTTTGTCTTCTTCTAGTAGTTCAAAATTTTTATCACATT
>KK113856.1:2363-63690 GCA_000611955.2 Stegodyphus mimosarum
CTCCAAGTTTAGATAATTTAATTTTTCACTTAATAAGAAAATATAAATTCACCAACCAGCGAAAGTTCTTTAGTTCAGCAAAATTTTCATTTTGGTGATTGAGATTAATTTTTTTATTTCTTTCAAATTTACGAATTTTGCAAGAACTTTGCCGTTACTGAGGCAACGTACAGATTGGGATCAGAATCTTCAATCAAGAAATCGCTATGAAGAATGAGATTAGAATCTTCAGGATTTTCTAGTAAGTCCATAAAAAGGCTGTGTTGCAAAGCGTCTGCTCGAAAAAAGTGTACTATTTTTGTAACTGTGTTCATGACATATTCGAAGTGCAATATTCTACCACACTAAAGTTTCTCGGTGGAGGATATATTGATACGATATAAGGCTAGAAATGATTTATATTTCTTGTAGAGGGCAATAAATCCATTAATATCACCAAGCATTGCTGATATCTCATTAGTGGCTATCTCCGAAAGTTTGTACATTGACACGTCTATCGGCTTCGCATATGCTGTAGATTTCCTCATTTCTTCGACTTCGCATATGCTGTAGATTTCCTCATTCTTCCTCATTTCTTCTTCGTCCTTTCATGGGTAATATTTTCAGTAGGTCTTCTTTAAATTTAAAATTATAAATACCATCCTCACCATTACTGCTAACTCTGCAGTATCTGCTATACGCTCGTCAAATCATAGTGAAAATTAGACGCATATTTTTAAGTTCCTCTTTGACTGAACTTGCATGTCTTTCATATGTCTTGGGACAGTGTTATCTGACAAATGAAGGTCTCGTATTGCTGACATAATCTTGCGTTTATAAAAAAAAAATCACTCAAATAAGCAACCCGCATCAGCTAAAAATGCATCTTTGAAAAATTCCCTATTCTGAGAAGTCTTTTGCTTCTTTGCAGCATATGAGAAATTTTGAATGAATTAATGGTGGCATTTTCACATCTTACTACAGTCTTAGCGAAAAGTGATTGTTGGACAAACAGGTTTGATTTTAGGTAACTTCTTTTTCTTTCTTTCGATTCAAGTGAATAGGTCGTATTAAAAGTGGCATGAATTTTATGGAAGAGATATTCAACATTATGTTTTTTCGGCACTGCAGTGCTACTGCGGCACAACAAACATATTTATCTTTAAAAATTGACTTAACAATATGATTCTTCACAATCAGTATTAAAATTATAGGGTCTTTACTTGGGTCACTCATTTTGGGATTAAAGAAACAAAGTATACGAAACAAAAGACACAGAAGAGCCCAACAATTAAATAGTAGGAGACACATACACTAAAAATACACTCACGTTTGTGAAAATTGCAACACCAAGAAGGAATCGTCATAATTGAATGCAATTTAATACACAGTTGAGTGGTAGTGGTACAAATAAATGATTAAATGTTCAAAGCAAACAAACAAGAACAAGAGATCAGAATCAGTATTTTGTGTGGCCACCACGCGCCGCAATAAGTGCTGCTACACGACGTGGCATGGAGTCAAACAAAGTTTGAATGTCTGACTGAGGAAGAGCATTCCATATCGTTTGTACGCGTACCCAAAGTTCGTCTGCAGACGCAACAGGACGAGGATCACGAGCAAGACGCCGACCAATGACATCCCACACATGTTCAATTGGCGACATATCCGGGGAACACGCAGGCCAAGGAAGAAGCTGTACCTGCTGCGCTGCAAAGAAGGATTTAACAATCCGAGCAGTATGAGGGCGGGCATTGTCCTGTTGAAATACAGCGCCTGGCAAGCTTTGAAGGAAGGGAACAGCTTCGGGCTGTAGAACTTCACGGATATACCGGTTGCTGTTCAGATTGCCCACAATTCGTAGCAATTGAGATCGTCTATGATATGCTATGGCGCCCCAGACCATAACTCCGGGTGTTCGTCCACTGTGGCGTTCGATAATGCACTCCGGAAGGTGGCGTTCACCGGCATAGCGTCTGACACGAATGCGGCCATCATGGTACCACAAATTAAAGCGGGATTCGTCAGAAAACACGACATGCTGCCAATCAGCACGCCAGTCTCTATGCTGATTGGCCCATTGTAGCCGCAGGCGGCGATGGTCGTGCGTTAGGGGGATCCTGTATAAAGGAGTCCGTGCGCGCAGTCCACACTGCAGCAGACGTCTACGAATTGATGAAGCACACAATGAAACACCTGTAGCTATTGACCACAGTGCTGCCAATTGTCTAGAGGAAGCTGTACGGTCCGTCCGCGCCATGCGGACCAGGTGTCTATCATCGCGAGCTGACGTCACATTTCGGGGTCCACTCCCGGATTTCCGAGTTGTCCGACACTCGTCCGTCCACTGCTTCCAAACGCGCATCACTGTGCTGCTGTTACGCTGCACACGAGAGGCTACTGCACGATACGACAATCCAGCTTCACGAAGGCCGATGATTCTCCCTCGTTCAAACTCTGTAAGTTGTTCAAATCTCGCTCTCTTTCGTCGACGAGGCATAAGTACAGATTGAGTTAACGTTTACCACTAGCAGATAACCACCGATAACCATACACGCCTCGCTACAGCCGTCTATTTATTCGGATCCATCAGCCGTTCAGAGGGCGCTGCTCAGCATACGCATGCGCTACGGATTTGCAATTCTAATCATTTGCATATCATGCGCTACTTTGCATTTCCTGAAAATTTCAGCTCACTCGCGTAAGTCCTTCATGGTGTTGCAATTTTCACAAACGTGAGTGTATGAACATAACTAGCAATAAATATAACATGGCAGTTAAGGGAATATCCATTAAATGGAGATTTCTCTTTTAAAGATGGTACCCAAAGCAGAACAAATAATTATATTCTGCGTATGGCGCCATCTACGGACAGTGCATTAGTACAGTAGTACAGGGAGGCATTAAAAATATTTTTAATGCGTGTATAATTGATATTTTTTATTTAAAAAAATTACTGAGGCAAAATGGCAAACTGGTCGGAACCATACCTTCAGACTGGTAAAGTCTAGATCAAACCGGGACTTCGGAAAACCCATTTAAAATAATAAGGATATGAACAAATACGCCTACATTTCTCGAAATAATTGCTAACTAAATTTTCTTTTTAATGTAACATTTCATTGAAAACTTAAATAATCTTTTTTATATTTTTTATCGCGGTCCTGCATCAGAAAGCAGACTTGAAACCGTCGGCGGGCGCAATGGTGCTATCAGGCAAAAGGTTGAGGATCTTCTCTACAAAAGAAAGACACAAAATGTTACGAATCTCGACTGTATTACAATCTAGAGAAAATCTGATATCACCTCGCAGCTATGCAGAAAATTTCTTTATTGATGAGGGAATATTATTACTTGCAAAAAATAACGGATTGCCAAAAACTAGGAAAAAGTAAACTGCAGATAAAACAGCGATGTATTGCTTTGCATAACTTTTCTGGCTGATGAAGTAACTTATCAAAAAGTGTTTATGGCTTTAAAGCGGAAAATACCTTCTTGGGAACTAGTAATTTGAAATTATAGAACTAATTTTGAAGCTGCTGTAATAAAAGCCCTAAGAAAGGAGTTTCCAAATACTCTAACAGAAGGTTGTAATTTCTATTTAATGAGTGCTTGTGGAGACGGAAGTACAACTCATAGCTGGATAAAATTTATTTTACCAAAAGGAACACTTAACAGTTCTGGAACTTTCTTCCTCCTGTCGACGATAAATCTGTAGTACTTTCCGAAATTATTTTTGAATTACTTTCTCGAAATTAATTTCGAATTACTTTCTGAAAATTACTAGAAGGATGTTAGGGCCGGATACGGTGTCAGTTACACATATAGATTAATTAATACATTTATTCAACCACATTACTAATTGCAATTATGCGTGGACCGAAGCAAAATGTTACTATATAGTCACTAAGTTTTGCGACTTTTTGTTGCAAAAACTAATCACCAAAAACGTTGCCAGCTTGTCGATATCTCGCCAAATTAGCGAGACAGCCATTTAATCAACGGGAAATATATCCTCTGTATTCTTACTTTTCCGGTAAAGCTTCGCTCTTCATATTTTGATGTTATATTGCACAAAAGAAATACAACAGTTCCACATATAATTTCACTAAAATTATCTATTTATGTATAAAATTAGTAGTAACAATACGTTTTTGTTAAGCATAACCGAAACAGAAGAACATTTAATGCAACAAAAAATAATTAACCAAAGCGTATGTCAAATATGATTTCCCTCTCCCTTCTAAAACATTCTTTTTAACCACGTGTGATCAAACTAGATATGTAAATGCTAAATTTTCGAGATATCGAGGAAGAAAGAGAGTTTTGGAACCCCTAACAATTAAAATGGGATTTTTCTCCATCACCCTTAGTGTCATGGACAATATAATAATAATTTACCCTTTGTGAGGTTTGAATTTTTTGGCCGCATAATGAAGTCCCGTGCAACCCACTCGTTTGCTAGGATTCGAGCCCAGGTGGAACTGCAAGTGCTTAGTGTTTTTACCGGTTGGTCACTGCTGAGGCATCGAGCGAGAAGAAAGAAAACAAATTAACATAAGAATAGAAAAATAATAGTATCTTTTGAGAGAGAGAGAGAAGAAAGATAAAAGTATTAACAGAGCTGCAATGGATTTAAATGTGGACGAAATATTATGAGCTTTGAATAACCTGTCCTTTCTTAAAACTCGACCATTTAGGTAACTTAGCATCCTCTTATTTCACCTTAGATTGAGTTTGCAATGTTCTGCCCCTTATAAAGAGAATTTATAGTTGTCATTTCGAATTGGCTGTTTAACGTACCTCGATAAAATACTTCTCTTTGACGTGGTCATATAAATCAGCAAGAGCATTCAGTTCTTGAACTACTTGTGATGGTTTGACGTGATGGCCAATTACACCGAACCGTTTCATGTCCCCTGAGAAGAAAAAAGGAAAAATTCTTTTAATTATGCTATTTTGAAAGGTGTAGGTGTTTGGCGTAAGAAATTAAACAACAAATTGCAAGAAATTAAAAAACTCACTTAGTGTCGGTGAGTTAAATAATACAAAGAAAGGCTTGCGATAGAACTGCTGTGCCGGGTCACTATATGACTCCATTCTAGCAATTTGCAATTTATCCACTCTGAAAGTAATGATATATTTTATAAATAGAATTTATTATAGATTTACTCATTAAAGAATTTACATTTCTTGTATTTAATTGTACTGAATTTGTATTTCTCGAAATTTATTTTTATTTATTTATTTTTGAGGAACTCTAAATTTTTGAATTAATGGTAAATTCCGACAGGATTAAAAGGCTCAAAACCGTTTCAAAACTGTAGCCTGTGACTTTACAAATAAGCATTTCGGGGTCTATTTCCCAACAGGCTTGCATCGTAACCATGGTAACCACAGATGTTGGCAGATGGTTGAGTACCCTAATTGTTTTTTCCTTAATCCTTTCTGTTTAGCGTGTTTCACTTCTTGAAAGCACACAAAAGAAGGCTGGCATATCTCAAATGCGGAGGAAAAAATAAGTGTTTTGCGATGATGATAAATTGTGAGATGAAGGAGGGCGAAAAGGCCTTGAAGTACCCATTTTAAAGTAGCAGACTACAATCAGATGTTTTAAGCAGGCAGAATCCTAAACAATTATCTGAAAAGCGGTTATACATCTACATTTAGAAAGTAGCAGCACTATATTTTACCTGTAAAAAAAGGCGCAATGTTCTTTAGTTTGAGGATGACCTTCACTTAATGTCATATTGTAGACAGCTCCGGGTGGGCGAAACCTGTGTTAAAGGAAAGAAAATAAGTAAAAAAGAATGGAAAATATCTCATAAATTCAGTTCAGCATTTTAGGGAATTTTATAGAATCTGTTCAATATGACCCTTTTATTTACAAAATACAGATCGAGTCAATAGCATGCCACTCCAATAGCATGTTGGATGACATTAAGATCGATCTCAAGCATTAGGATCCTTTCTTCCGCCTGATTCAGAACAACAATGCTTTCGGAGCAAACTAAAATTTTAGGTAAAATTCTAAGTGACTCGCAAGTATTGTCAGATCTGGGGTTCTAGTTACGAAGCACTCAATATTTTCGAGTGACCTTGTAGAGACATTAGGTTATTTCGAAGCAGGAGACATGAAAAATGAGCAGTGTCCTAACGATGATTAATTTCTATAACAGTGTTACCAGTAATTCTTGAGATAAAGTAGCAGAAAGAGAATTGAAAAATAGCTAAAAGTAACACGTGACATTAGACATCATGTGATTTTTCGTGATATCATATGTACATGAGTCACGTGACTTCTGATATCATCACATTCAGTCTTCATGGGTTCGTAAGTTAGGTCCCATTGGATTATTGGCCCCTTTTATTATGTGTATTAGTTTTGATAAAAAAAAATCTTAAAATCATGTTAATAATTTTTCACTGTATAACTATCCATTCCTTTTTTTAAAACTCTCACTGAAGTCTTAGGCCTTTTTTTTCCTGTTAATTTCTGCATACCCATCGTTGGATGCTTTCGTACGTCTGGATTATTAACGCTGTTGTTACAATATTTTTAAGTTGGCTCTTTTCAGTTAATTTTCTGTTGTGATTGTAACTTCACTTCAGATTCAGATTCTGGTTAGTAATAAACGCAGCTTTCTTTCACTGTTAAAATTGTTTATGTTTTTATTTAGAGATCTGGTGTTACTGTAATATTCAAGGCTATACAAGTTTCCCAAATCCGAAAAAATGTGTTTATATTTTATTTACTTTTCATTATAATAACGGTTACATAAACGCAGATGCTTACAACATGAAACATCAGTAGATTCAAATTGGGTATTTTATTTAGTTTATAATATTTAAACTATTTATATATTCTCGGACACAAACAGCAGAGTTTTGTTAATGAACATTCAGTTAGATTTGCTGTTTTCGTATTTACTTGGTGTTCTTGTATTGACATTAATTTTATTATAGGCAGACGCGTTTTGAAACTTTCGCATATTTTCTTCTGAAAATATGTGGAGATTTAAGTTTTAAACAACGTTTGTACTGAAAAATAAAGAAACATGAACACATTAAATTTTTTAAAATTCAGTGGTAACTTATCGTTGGTTTTAAATTATTATCTAAAATAGTAATATAGTATGTTAATTAGTATTGAATTATTAACTACATGTGAATGAATAATTAGAACTTTCATAGAGGTTCTATGAGAAGATAGAAATCAAGAAGAAGAAACAATAAATTTAAATAAATCTCTTCGCATTAGCATCACATTTAAAAACGATCTAGGTAAATACAGTTGTATGCAGTGAGTCTACTCGTAGCAGAGCGGTAAATTCACCGAAACTGGTAGTTCGAATCCCGACGAAAGGGTTGACGGCATGGGCGTTTCTGTGGCTCTTCCCATGTGCCACTCGTATACGACCCCTTTTCCTTAAGTCCTCCCTGAAGGCATCCCTTTTCTTAAACAACCTTCGAGTGCTTTGCCGGAATTAAATTAAATAAATAAAATACAAAAAGTATGCAATGAAATTCGATAAATCTCAGAAATAAATCTTGACAAACATAAAGCTTTCATACTTATTTATTGCAAATTACTTACGCATTAACATCTCTCAGAAGCTTTTCCATGAAGTGCGATTCAGATGTCATGACCTCCATCACCAGTATAAGGTCATAGCGACTAATAATCTGAAATAATATTTAATTGCAGTCCTTAGCAAGTATTACAGAAAAATTATCACACATCTTAAATATATAATATACCCCGAACAATATCTTAAGTAGATTGTAAGAGATACAAGACTCGAAAATGATCTAATTGATTTTAGAACTGGCATTGCGAGTTCTAAATTACATATGTGTTTTTTATGTTTGTTTCATATTTGTTTTCGGCAACTTTTATTTTTGAAAGTTTTGTCGAGATGTTTAGGAAGATGATGTTTCTTGTCTTAATCTTCTGTTTTAGAATAAAATGCATCACAAAAACTATCGTCTGTATTTAGAAGTTATTACTTGCTTAGCAAAACACATTAACAGTTCCACATCCTGATGTGAACGTGGTAAGACAGTAAAGATTAATGATAAGTTTTATTATAAATTTGAGAATTCATCATTTTTCAGAAGATAACAGTGTTTGAAATATCTAAAAAATTCCTTGATGTTGAACTATTTTTGGTGATATAAAACAATGGAAATTGCGAGGAACTGTTGAAAATGCACTATAGTGTTGACCACATTTACAAGCTAACACGAAGGAATCCAAGATTTATCCTACTCAAAATCAAACAATACCCAAAATTTATTAGTGCAAAACTTGCAAGTGGTACAGAAGAAAGATTTGAAATTGAAATCAACACTGAAACTGTTAGAAAAATCTTTAGGGCATGGGGATATAATGGGTGGTCAGGAGGAAATCCTTCTTCAAAAAGAAAACAAGAAATATAATCTTGGCATTAGCAGAATCCATGGTAAGTAAATATTTATTATATTGAAACAATGCTATATTTGTAGATATGTGAAAATTTTGGAAGTGCTGTATGGCGAAAGCCGATTGAAGACCTGAATAGGAAAACCTGTTATTGCTTACTGCTAAGGACGAGTGTCATCTTGTAGTTGTTAGTACACTGCGTTGTGGCTACAATAACCCAGATTAATGTCTAATATTTTAGCCATTCTTTCACATTTTGAAGAGGTATTTACATTGATTACAATATTATTGCTTCTAAGATCTTTTCAAGAAAATTTAGTAAAACTAAAAAAATTTTATTCGATAGGCTAAGAGTTCTCAGTTTGAAATTTAAACCTTCTAAATGCAACTTTTTAAGGAAGCAGATACTATGTTTAGGATTTAAAGTTACTTCGGGTATAATATAACCTGATGATAAGAATAGGAAAATAGTTCAGGGATTTTTACCTTCTAAAACGGCAAAAATGTCAGAAGATTTTTAGAACTCATAGGCTTTTTTCGAGATTCATTCCGGTCAAAAAGGCACTTTTTTAACTCAGTTAACAAAAGACAATATTCCTTTTCTGTGACCAAAAGAAAAACTCAGGAAGCTTTTTGATATTCTAAACGATGAACTTTTTAATGAACTTATTTTGGCTCTGTCAGATTTTACTAAGCCTAATTTTCTGTATACTGCTGCTTCAAATTATGCATTAGGCACTGTGTTTCATCATGAAGATGTTAATAATTTTTAACACCCGGTTTTTTTATGCTAATCGTAAGATAAAAGAACCTGAAACTAGGCATAGCACAGTAGAAAGAGAGTTTTGGGACGTGGTTTGGGCTAGTGCTCATTTTCGACAAAATTTATTGTGACTACAGTTTGCCGTATGCCCTGATCAGACTTCATTATCTCACATTTTAAAGCTTAAAGATACCATATGTAAAATTTCACATTTAAATTTAACAGCAGATTATATTAGATAGAATTATTTTAGAACGAACATGCATCGCATCTTTTATATCAGCAGATTATAACAGAATACACATATTAAAAAAATAAAAATAAAAAACCCTTGTAGGCCTACTTTTTAAATGTTTTCAATACAAGATGATATTTTACGCTGTAAATACAAGAGTCCGAGCTCTCGCTGGCTGAAACAGAAAAGATAAATAGTTATTAAAACTCTAATATTAAGGAATTTGCAAAGAAATTATGATTCACCTACGGCTGCATCCTCAGGTTATCACGGGACTCTACATTGCATCCAAAAGTAATTTTTATGGAAGGGAAAATGCATAAACAAATTGTCAGTTATGTGAAGTCCTCGTGTATCCAAAAGGCGTGGGTATAGACTTTCTCATAAGGCTTCCCACTTGAGATGGTTTGACTTTGGCAGGCAAAAATACATTTCGATTGTAACTGATTATTTGTTTCGATGACCTGTTTTCCTTTACAAGACATTGCAAAAGAGACAATATAAAAACTTAAGCAATTCATTTCTTGTCGTGGGATACCAAAAACATATTGTTATAGGCAATAATGGAAGTCCATAAACGACTGGGTATAATCAAGCATTAGTTAAGCAGCTACTATTAGTTAATCAAGTATCTACTATTAGTTATCATCCCGAATCTGATGGTATTGTGGAGAGGCTGAATGTTACTTTGATTAATTCGTTTGATCAATCAAAGAAGATAGGGACAGTTTGCTGTCGCCTTACTGGCACACAGAAGAAGGAAATATAGAAGGAATGACCTGCATTTTTATTATATGGTACAGATTCGAACATACCTGTTGATTTATTCTTGCAAAGTAATTTTGGAACTTATGAGGATACAGGCAGTTATTCAGAAGATTTAGTTTCGACATCAGAAGCCTTTATAATTGATTAATAAGAATTTATCAATAGCTGCAGAAAAGCAAGAAGCTAATGAAGACAGGAATACTCACGATAAGGAAATTGAAAGAGGGAGTGTTGTTTACCTTTACACTCCAGTGGTACAACTTAGATTGGTTGGGAGATTGCCCAGATTTAATCAGGGTCCTTATAAGATTGCTTATAGAGACTGGAAGTTCACGATAACGAAATTATAGCAAAGAATGTCTACCTTTACATTCCAGCGGTACAGCCTGGTATGACTACGAGATTCCCCAAATTTAATCAGAGTTTTTGTAGGGTTATTGAAGAAATTGCTAAAGTTAATCTAAAAATTGTTTCCAACTCAAACACAAACTATTCATGTGGATCGTTTAACAAATGCACAGTGGAGAATAAAATTCGCCACACTACAGTACTTAAATCCATGTTCTTCTGGTCACTCAGAGACTGTAATTCATCACGCGCCTTATCACTTAAGGTCAAGAGATACACAGGACGTTATAACAAAGTAATTACTGATGGGTAAATTACTTATTATGTGTTACTTTTACTATAGTACAGAATTGAATTAAACCTTGAATTATTTTGGTTTGAATAATTCTTGTCATTTGTGCTTTCGTGATAAAGCACTGTCATGTGTTTATCTTTGTCAAATATTGCATTTGTACAATTTACATGCTTTTGCATATGAGTTAGTGTCATTTTGTCCTGGAATTTTACAATTCAGTTTTCCATAGCTCGTATTTATTTATTTAGGGAATTTTCAGGGCTGATCCAAGTTATAATCTCACTTTCTGGAAAAAAAAGAAAAAAAAATCATTTCCCGATTGCTCTTGATCTTAATGCATTAAGTTCAGCATAACTTTCCGTTAGTTCGATAAAATTGCTATTTGCTAGTTCTTCATAATGGATTCCGTGCTCATACTCTTTACATGTGACACTGATTTTGTTTCTTGACATGACACGTATTAGAACATATGTTATCATAAAGCATTTACATTTCAAGCAATATTTTTGTGATATGCATTTTATGATCTTCGGAAGGGGTCGAAACTCTTGGTCGACCTAGCATACGTTTTCGAACAATTGTTTGGCTTGTTTGGAATTATTTTCACATTCGAGAAATAACAAGAGAAAAGATTAAAAGTTTTTGCTCACTGTCAATTCAATGCGCCCGTAGCACAACAGCGCGATCTGCTTTCGTATTTTTTCAGGCATATAAACCCGAATATCAACAAAATGTTTCCTATGAAAGTTATAAAAACTTTATAAAAATGGCATTTAAATGAATCTCCTCAAGTCTTTTAGAATTCTGGCGCCTTCAACGACTGCTTAATTAGCGTATGTTCGGGCAGCCTATGTTCATTGGCTGTAACATATAATATTTGCACACTGCCTTCTGCGTCCGCAGTAATTTTCAACCATATAGCATTCACTGCTTAATTTTTGGAAGCCAGTGTACATGGTGGATTCTGTCATTATACGAAGCAAAAGATTTTAAATTTATTTTTCATACTCCCTCGCAAATATACAGTTCTCAAAGTGTTGCTTTTCTATGTCTCGGCGAAGCATAAGATCATTCTTTTACATTTTAAATTTCATTAGTTTGTAGCTGCTTAATATTCCAAGCAGTTAAAAAGTAATAAATATACTTCTGAAAAATTTAAATCTTTATTTTGTTTAGTAATCTCTGGAATGGATTTAATTTAAAATTCATTTAATGTATGATATTTTTGACAAATTTTACACGCATTTTCACCACTATTGTGATTAATAAAGAACGTTCGGTAAAGAACCGTTTTAGATTTAATTAATTATTTACTTTTTATTTGCATAGCTTATTGTAGCGCCTTTAATCTCTGCACAAACTGATTAATTCGATTTGGATATGAAGTAATATAATGTTGCATTTCCACTAAACTGCTCGAAGCGTTTCTTCAATTCTTCATCGCCCTCTTCGTTTAATCAATCCGGGCAAGTGCTTCCTGTTTTGTCTTACCTTTTAAGACAGATTATGAATGCAATAAAATATAATTGTGGAAGTTAATGAAAGTAAACACCTTTTTACGATATTTTCTTCAGCGTCTTCTAGCAAAAGCTCAAAGAATCAACAGAACATTTGCGCCTAATTTTCTAAACACTTTGTGCAAGTTGGTTTAAAATAAATAAACTAATGGTCATTTACTAAAATATCGCGTTTATTAAAACTGTCAATCCTGACAGGAAAGTGACCCCGTATCCCAAGACACATATCTCTTTTTATCTTCACTATACCTGTACAAATTCTTGTTAAATCTTATTTCTCTCAATTTACATTATATCTCTAATTATTTTTTAAAGATAAATATTTTAAATGTTGAAAGTTATGGAACAAATATTTCTCCATCCTTCTCATTAGAACATACGGTATCATGAAGCACTTTTTTTCTTTGATTCAGATCTAATAATTTTTCTTCTAAATTTCCTATTTTTATCCTCTCGCTAAAATTCCAGTCATACCCTTTGAATTATGATTCCCTTCTACATTCTGTAAGCAAACCCCGGTCCTATATTGTTCTATATTTTATGCATGAAAAGCAATATTTTAACACATAATAATAAGAAAATAAGAAAGTAAATTTTTCCCCAGCCTTTGTTCATTATTAAAAAAAATAATAATCCCAAAGAACAATATTCGCTTTCACTTGAAGCGGGGAGGGCAAACGTCTCCCTGCCTCCCGCTGGCTACGCTCATGTATAGACAGGTATTTCCAAGATTTATGAGGATTCAGATCTTTCAAATTTAACAATTTAACTGCGTGCGCTGCCCCCAAAAAATTTTTGTAACACCAGAGGTAGTATTAATCACGATACTTCTTTTTTTTTGTCCATATCACCTTTCAAATAAAAGGATGTTGTCACCAAATGTAATCTCCATGTATTATTTTAAGCAAATCATATAGTGAATACAAAATGAAATGTATGGAAACACAAATAAAAAGATATTGTCGCCATATATTATTTAAAAAAAGTATATGACAACATTTCAGAGGTTCTAAAGATATGCTGGTTTTAAATATTTCGTGATTTTGCTGTTGAATTTTATGTGGCGTAAGAGCGAAGAAAGTGATGTTAGTGAAAGCAGTGTTGAGTTAAAGGGACAAAAATATTGTGTAAGTCATCTCACTAAGAAAAGTGAACATTGATAGAAGAACTTATAAAAGACTCAAAATTAATGGCAACACTTAAAACTTACATTTCATTTAGTGTATGTGTGAAGAAGGCAATGTTTAATAATAAATTTGAGAAGAGTGAAAAAGTTGTATTATTAACAGTGAGTCGAGTAGCAGATTCGTAAACTGCGAGCTCAGTTCAGAGTAAAAGAAACCTTACATTTCATGTAGTTTCGAAGTTAAAATCTGAATCCTTTCAGATTCTTATCTTTCTTGCTTCTTTTTATTTATTTAATTATTTATTTATTTTTTTACTCTATTTGTATCTACTGAAATAATGTAATGTCATTCATGTTGCAATTGCGGTCTCACCAAAAAACCAAAGGTAAATTTTTGCAGGAGCATTACGTTTTAAGTTTTTTAGCTTATCATAAAATATTACCTTTTCAATTGTTGACATAATATCTATATTCTGGAATTTTTTCTTCCCCAGAGTTTGTATATTGTATGAACCAATGTGAAGAGGACGCTCCACAACTTTGCTTTCTTCGGTAGAAACTTTATTCGGTTGTTCTTTTTTCCTGACTGAATTTCCTACCCTTCGCGTTTCAGCATATTTTTGCCATTCGCTTTCAGATAGAATTTGAGAAATTAACAAGGTAAATAAAAGGGTCACAAAAGCGAAATCCATTATCTGAAAAATTAAAAAAGGTGATTATTATTTTTTACATAGGGAGAATCAACGAAACTTATGTTCTTAGGCATAAAAGATAATTTAATATTGTGTTAAATTTTGCCATTGAGATTAAAATTTTGCTCTTTCTCAGCAGCTAAAATATGGGCAAATTTAATTTTTTATTTAAATCTAATAATAACACTAGGTAATACACTTAACTGCCACTATTTCTGTACTATCCACTACCGTTAATAAGCTCTACTATTTTTATGTTTATTATGTTATTTTACACCGAAAGCGCTGCTTTACATCATAGCTTGTTAAAAGCAATTCTATTATGAAACACATATTAAAGGAAATTCATGAAATGTGTATTCAGAGATAAGGCTTGATCTAAAAATACGCTGTATTTAATTCTTCTATTTGACATATCAAGTCTCAAAGATCCTCGAAATTCTGATAGTACTAGTAAATAACTTAAATGAAGTTAGTACAAGCATAATTAATATTTTACTTGTTAGTAAAAATTCATTGCTTTGTTAAAAATCCTAATTGCTCATAACTATGTGAGATTTAACATAACTATGCAATTTTTTAATAAAAAACGAAAAAGGCAAATATAAAATGAAGCTTCAATTTTAAGAATTCATTTAAATTTATTTATATTCAAAGAAGATTTCTTGCACTTTCTTGTCTTTTCCTAAAAGTGAGTGAATCAGTAAGATGTGAATTCTTTTTTCTGATGTGGGTTTGAAATATCAGTTGTGAGTACGGAATATTATTATTTCATTTGAAATCACATATAAATAAAAAAAAAAGGATTCAATGAGTAAATGAAACTGTGAATAAATGAGAAAATTTATTTTCTCATTTATTCACAGTTATTCTCATTTATGTTCTGAGATACAGTAAATTGAGTTCGTATTTACTGTATCTCAGAACATTTCCGTATTAGCGATCATAAATGAAAAGAATATCTAACCTACACATTAAAGTCATTGGACATACTTAGATTTATACTTACTATACTTCACTAGGAATATAAATGAATACAAGAAAAATACACGTGTAAGAAATATGTAATTTACAAAAAACTTTTACATTGAAAACTGTGTTTAGTTTTGTTAACAGTGGTGTTTGCATTTGTTAAATTTAATATTACTTGCATTTTATACATATTTTCCTTTCTTAACGAAGCCTGTATCAAAGAGTTGCCTCAGATTATAAATTATCGTTTTATATTGTCATTACATAAAATTTATACTTAATTAAAATTAAAATTGAGAACATGATATTTAATTAATAAACTACTACTTCTCTGAAAAATCAATAGCATTTTCACTCTTCTAAGTTGACCTACCTGAACACACAATTATCTTTTAATAACGATGATTGCTTTTTATATCAATTTCAATTTGTTAAATCGAACAAGCTAATATTTAAATGACTCATTAATAAAAAATAAAATGTCTGGCTCATATTCATTTCTTTTCTTCTTTAACTGCTAAAAACGAATTTTAGGTAACAGTTTCTTTAAATTCATGATATTAGAACAGTAGGACTAAAAAATTTCATGTTTTATTTATTAAAACATTAAATATAAACTTCGATTACTAGGTTTTTCTAATTTCTTAGTATTGCATATTATATGTAGCAAGACGCTACAAGTATAAAATAAATGCGCTTTCAGATTATGAATGCACTTCTGATCGGAAGGTTAACGCAACGAATTAACAAATGAGAGCTCCTGTGTTCGATCTCAAGTGATGAATAAAACACTTCATTCTAGTGAAAACGAAACGACTTACGCGCAGAATCTTTTCAAAGTAGAGAAATTAACAAAAGTGAGAAGTAATGAAACCATACTAGACTGTCACCCACGATGGCCTAACTGTATATCATGAGCAGTCTGTTTATACGTACAAGTTACGTGTGTTTTTGACATCTACAGGGAGTATAAAGCAAACTTCATTAGTCCATAAAATTTTTTTTTTTGAATGGCGGCTACTTGCCTATAATGGCAGTGGCCACTACTAAGGCCAGAAGAGATGACCATTTTATTGTGGAGGCATCTAATAGGCGGCCACCGCTACCTCCTATGAAGGGACAGACAATTTTACATCCATGCCTTCTCCGGGATTCGAACCCGGGCCCTTCAGTATCGCAGTCAGGAGTCCATAACATATTAAACAATCATTTTGGCCCCTGTGCAATTTTTGGCAAAGCCCGTACAGAAAATATTTCTCTCTGTGTGATATCGAATAATAAAAGCTGACGAAATGACTGCAGTTTATAGGATAAAGATTCTAGGCGCTACGAAACGTAAGCTGTAAGGAAAACGCAAGGTATATCGATTTGCCTTGCCGTTATTGAGATACTCATAGTAACAATATTCGTGTGGCTAACTCATCAATTTCATGTGCTACCTCACTGGTACTGGCTTCCGACAAAGATTATTTATCTTTTCCGAGAAAGATTCTTTAAGAGACTAATTTCTTCAAATCATCTATATTTACTACTGGCCAAGGCTCTGAACATTGATTTCGTCATGGCTCAAACACTATTGAATCGTCTCACTACATGGGCTTTTACGTTGTTTTCACCATTTGTAACGGGAATACGAATCTGTGTCCACTATTTAGAAGTCCTCTAAGAAAGCATCCTGGTCTTTAGGGAAATAGTCGTCGCGTGCGTTGCCATAACTTATTAACACCGACTTTTGATAAGATTCGCAAACCACCATATGTGATGGATCTGTGTCAGAGAGACAAAAAAAAGGGGGCTATAAATTGTATATATGACAAATCTTTTACTTCCTTTTACGAAGTAAAAAGGAAGTATTGTAATTGCGAAAAATTTCGGGTATCATATTGCAATGAAACCGCTATTTGACCGCTATCGAATGCAATTTAACGATGCTTTTGCTAACATCCGTACGTAAAGACAGAATAAAGGACTCTTTTTACCCCAAAAATTATAAAACTGATTTAAAATGGATTCTGAAGAGATTTTTTCTTGGCGTCTGTGCGTACGTATGTCTGTATGTATATATCTCACACAACTCACAAAAAAGTAGCCTCAGAACGTTGAAATTTTGTATATAGAACTGCTACAACATATAGATGATCAACTCCTATTGTGGTTGCAATCGGCCGCACCAAAAGTATATATATATATATATATATATATTAACTCTGTTACAAAATTATGTTGTTTTTATCTTCCGGTTAAGGTTTTTATGCCTTTAGAAATCTGCATGCAAGATTTGTAGAATTATCAGCAATCTAAAAGTTGTTGAATTGCGGCTAAGCCTGATCGCTTTTCCCATGGCTACCATATTTGTTTGCATTTGAAACTTAAACGAATAGTGGATTTGTTGTCAATCTAGAAAAACTAAGCTTCGCAACAACAAAGATAACGGCCTTTTTTTATTATTGCGAATTAAATCATGCTTAATCCATCCTGGAATTTATTCGAGGAAATAACTATTTAAGATTTACTTCGTAATTTTTAATGCCGATCTTTTGAGTTTTTATGTATTTTTGCCACGTCGCGAAGTGAGAACTGAATTAATTGAATGAGAAATACTGAATCATCTGTGAAAAACTGTTTCTTTTTCTTTCTTTTTTTTGTTAGGTAATTCTTCAGATGATATACAAAGTTTTTGTGCATTCTGAGTTATAAAATGAATGAGATGTAACGCTGTTAATTGAACCTAGAACCAGAGTGTCGCTATGGTAAACAAATACAGTGAATTTTAAAGAGCGCATTTATTCTCTTGTGGTTTACGCGCTATCAACGAAGTGAATTTAATTCAATCCAATAAGTTTAAATGAAATGCAAAATACGTATAATTTAATATTCCGTACAACGAAGTCATGTGACATCATATTTTTTAGATATAATTTCAGGTCACCGAACAAAGCTATGAAGCTAGCTAGATATTTAATGTTGATAAAACTATTTTATTTTGGTAGTCTTTGTTTCAAAAAATCTTTCTTAAAGAGAAAGCGATTATTCCTTGTTGTAAAGGATTAAACGATTAAACACAATTTTAATGCTAAGAAATGATGGAAGAGATTTTAACTAAAAGCAGTGATGATATATATCGCATTCAGATTACTAGAGCCTTCAGAGGGAGGGTATCGTCAATAGAAATTACCAGTCATCTGTAGCTTTAATAAAAAAGCATGTGTTATGAAGTTTCTTGTTATGAACTTCAGCAAGTTCTATTTCTACACAATGGTAAAAAATAATGCATACATGTTCTTAGTTTTGAGCACAATATTTATTTTCCGACCAATGAGCCTTGTGGGTTTCGCAACCTTTAATGCCAATCATCTGAAATCTATTTTGAGCAAATGAAAAATGTTAATAATCCATTGGCAAATGATAATCCATTGGTAAACGAGCTCTGGTAAAAAACCAAGATAAAAATTTTGGTTGAACCTATTTCAGAATCTCAAAAACTATTTTTTGGTGATTTGAAAAGATGAACGAAAAGAATTTTTGCTTAATTTCTCAATTTAGTTTGTTAGTCAGTAATCAGTTACACTTGCTGATGAAATCCCACCCTTAGACATGAGTTAGGCTTCAGAGAGAAAAGCTGGGTGACATGTAGAAATTATTAAATTCACACATCGTGGAGTTTGAATGGTAGCAAAATCATTGACAGTAACCATCTGAATGTGTAGCTAATGAATTTACTGTGGGAGAAACCGCTTCAAAATTTGAAATAAATTTGGGAACAGTTTCGTTTTATTTTATTACATTTGGAAATATAAATTTTGAATATGATTTTACAAAATTATATGAAAAAATATAATATATTACATGCATAAGATGACTTACTGCAGTCATCTCTGTCCCTTTATTTCATATAATTTCTGTATTATAAAACATGATATTCTTCTGTTATCGGGACCGAATTCAGAAATGTATGTACGAGTGCACGTGTGTATTGAATATAATATATTCACATGCATCCGTACACATACATATGTACATATACATACGCACGTACATATTTGTACTATAACACATACATCCATACACACAATATACGCACATGCATCCGTACATATACATATGTACACATACATACGCGTACATATTTATACTATACACACATACATGAACACTTACATCCATACACACATGTATTACATGCATACATTTCTAAATCCGATACCGATAACAGAAGAGTACCTAAAACTTTATCTGTTGAAATTATAGGATAGAAGCTTCATTTCTTAATTTAAAAACGTTTTCACTTAATTCTGAAACAATGTCTATTTATCTTTTTATACGAAAATAATCAAAACAATATCATAATTTGAAGGGAATTCACTAAGATTATTTGGCTTAAACGAAGCGCGCAAGGGCTATATGCTTTAAATCTGACCGAGATCTTTATTCGGAGAATGAGTTTAATGAAGAATTTCAAGACAAAACGATTGCACTGAATACTCTAAGTAGTTATTGTACTGTAATATTTTAAAGTTTCTGTGATAATTCCTTTTTAAGATAACTTAATTTTTGCATGCTTCTATAATGGGTTTCGATTTTTAAGTTTAATCTCGAAATTTGAAGTTTTGGTTTTAAGAAGTGCATTACGTGTTTACAAATCCACTGTTATGACAGAAGATATTTATACATGGGATAAAAATTGTAGTAAACAAAAGCATCCACTCTTTTTGTTATGTCAAACAGACTATATTAGATCATTGGAAGCTCTGAGATTGTTTCTGCATAAGAAACAGTTCTTCATTCATTCAAGCAGTTAAACGTTAATGAGTCATCATTTTTAAAATTCTATAGTCAAGGGTGAGGAAATGAAAAATTCCCTTACCTAAATAAAATCTCTCCTCCCCCCCGAAAAAAAATTCTTTTAACGATGAGGTTTACTTTTACTGTAACAGTTCACCTCGAATATGGAGAATCAGCATCCCAAGATCCCTTTGCACATAATCAGTCATATTTTATTTGCCAAACAAAAGTATTTATTAGATATGTAAATTTGTATTCTTTTTTTTTGTCTGCAGATAATAATTTGTAACAACAATTGCAATTTATCTACCGCAGAATAAGTGAAGCTGATCTAACAGCGTTATCGTGCTATGATTTTCTATGATTTTAAAGTGCAGCGAAATCAAGAATGCCTTCAATATCTATGATTAGTACCTAGTAAATGGTACAGAAGGGAATTTATCATTGGATCCGCAGCTGTATATAAAATTATTTATGAAGAATTACATATGAAAAAAATAGTTTGTCTCTGCGCCCCCCCCTCATAAATTAAGAGAACGCTAAAAAGAGGAATGTATTAGAATCAGTAAAGAAACCCTAAAATTTTTTAATGATGATGTAGTATATTGCATTATTTCTAAACTCATAACTTGTGATAAAATGTATACCGTTTTTGGTTGTTCTGAGAATGTTTGTCTAACGTCAACAACGTGAAGTATGGAGCTTTGGAACAGATTCTCAATCAAAAATGGTGAAAAGATGACGAGCAATGAAAAATTAGCGTATGACATTAATCTCGGAAGTAAAGAACAGATCAAAGCCATCAATATAGAGGAGCAGAAGACAGTTACAGCTCATTAGCACTTCTTCTGGAAAGATTTCTTCCAGATATTCTGAAAGGGTGACTCATTTTTCATCGTGATAATGCATCTTCTCATTCAGTGAGACTAACAATAGAATTTCTTCAATAAAAGCATATAAAATATGATAGAGCATCCACCCTGCTTTCTCTTGATCTCACAAGGAATGATTTTCAGCTATTTTTTAATCGAAAGCTTAAACACGCAGCCGTCGTTTTGATTCCAAAGATGAGATTGCTGAACTATAAAGGCATTTTATCATTGGATTGCAAGAAATGGAAAACTTGAAGCATTTAAATTTTGAAAAATTCGCCTACAAAAGTGCATTGATATTGGAAGGAACCGTTCTGAACAATCCTAAGATTTCCTAACTTTAACTTGCACCTCTTAGTTGTATCTCAAAAGTTTCAATGTGATCCTCGCATTTAGAACGATAAACTAAAATACAGTTTCGAAAATGCAGTAATATACTGTCAACTACAACTGCACCGAAAAATGTTTTGTAGCTAAAGTGTATAATATTTTTCCTGAAAAAGATAAAAACTACAGGTACCAGTAGAATTTTGTACAGCATTTTTTATACATAATTTCAAGCTAGTCCGATAAGGGGAAAATGAAATACCATCTTTTATTTTAAATTAATCGGGAGATTAAAGCATTCTATGAAAATCTTTATTTTTATTAAAATATTATATTTTTATTTTGTCTATAACAGGTATTTCCTAAATTCTTTTGGCCCCGTTACATTACGCTACAATGTTGAGTTGTTGTTACGCTACAATGTTCTACAATGAACACTGTATTTTTAGTAAGGGCATCTACGACCGGACAATAGCGTATTCCAAGCTGAACTGGCAGCAATAAGACACAGCATAAGCTATCTCCAAGCACATACCAAGGTAATTCATTTTATTACAGACAGCCAATCATCAATACATGCAATAAAATCTCCAGCTACCAGCTCTCCAATAACACATGAAATTCGAAATATCATCTTATCCAGCAATAATACTTTTATCCTCACATGGACAAGGGGTCACAGCAACTGCGAGAGCAATGAGAGGGCAGACACCCTTGCAAAGCAAGCTGCGATAGAACAACAAGGCGACCTTATCCACACCCCATGGCCCCAATCAGCAATCAAACTAAAGCTGAAACAACTTGCCAAAGAGGCTTGGCAAATGGAATGGACGAATGGACATACTGGACGTCGGACACACAGTCTGCTACCCAAGGCTAATGAAGAACGCATAATCTCCAACTAGTATTTCCTCACACAATTTATATCCGGTCATAGCCCATTCCCCACATACTTCTACGAAAGAAATCTGTCTTCAACAACTATGTGTGTATGTGGGGAGATGGGCGACTTCGACCATTATATCCTACAATGTCCCCTGACGACAACTTACCATGTGCGCCATCCCACGAACTCCGGAATAGAATTCCTAAGGTTTCTAATCAAGCGGAGAAATGAGTATGACTACCTTCGAAAGTTAATAGATACACTATAACAATATGGACTCGAGCTGTGCTCTCCAGGACGAGATCAGGATTGTAATCAGATCCCCTGTGGAAGGAAGGGGCAGTACGCTAGATAGGTAGTGCATGGGGGCTATACCATTTTTGTCAATGGCAATGGAATAGTGCCCCCTGTACTTGTTCCTGTCCTGTCCTGTCCAACGAGTTTATTGTATAAACTTAATGATCTTTTACATCCTGGGAAAATATTCAAAAGAATTCCGCTTGCCATGTCAATAAGCTGTAATAACCTTTTACAACTGTACTATCTCCGGGCACCTCCTTATTATTAGTATTATCACAATACACTATTCCATTGGTTCCTATATCAGGACTTAGTCCTCTGTGCATACTCTTTGCAAACATGGTGAATTACTTACAAGGTTCTTATCCTCGAAATCTAAGTCCTGAACTGGAACAGGGAGCGGAAGGTACGCTATGTTCTGATGTAACTGCTGGGCTGGAGAATAACTGCACGTGAAGGGATTTGAAATCCTCTTTTATTCACTCACTATTAAATACAAACCTCCCAATTCGGGAGAGATACAGAACGTAACAGACCAAACTTTGGTCGAACTTAACAATCAAATAAATTTAAATAAATTAAAATATAACTTAAATTAAACTTTGCTTCGCAGAGCAATTCGCGGAGATTGGCCTCTACCGAAAAGGGTGCGTAGCAAGGTATACTAAATACTACCGCACTTTAATTTATTTTACAAAGCAATCACGTAGTAAGCACTATGGCTTATAAATTTAAACTGCTAGCTGGTCAGGCGAACGTTGAGCAGCGTGACCGTGATCTGAGGCAAAGCTCTCACACACCGAGAGGTTTCTACCTCTGGCTTAAATAGTGCTTGGCTGAACTTCAAAAATTAGCATAAGCTAAAAACGCGCGCTTCTTCTGACAGGAAGTTGAAGCAGAGAGGAGATAGAAAAGATTTAAATTAAAATAAACTTGGTTAGTTTAACTAAAACCTTACAAACTTCCCGCCAGAATTGCGATAGTTAAACTACTTTGGTCCAAACGGACCATGTTGAAAACTAGCAATTCTAAATAGTCGAAAATTTCACTGTTCTAAACTTAGGCCAACTCTTACAAGGCAATATATGTTTGTGTAAAATACAGACGAAATTTTCTGGAACAACAATCTTCAACATTTTTTTTTTCAAGTCTTATTCTTCAAACAGTCTTACTCCTTCCAGCAAAATCTGGAAGGAAAACAACTTTAGTATGACATAATAACAGAATAATTCTAAGTGGTACAAATCCTTATTTTTTTTTTTTTGTGTAATTTTGCACACACACATTATCATTCAAGCACAATTAAATTCTTCCCCCGTATGCTCTCTCACCGGTGTTGGATGTAAAGCAAACCGCCATTGCGGGTTTTTATGTGTTCGGGGGTGTTCAACTCTTCCACCTACAATCGACTAACATTAGTTAGAACTTGACATACGAGACCTGAAAAAAACGCCCTATAACCAGCTAATCCTAAGGTTCTCACTAGCTTTATGTCTAACACTTTAAGTGTATTTGGTGGAGAGCCTAATTAACACTTGCATTCTAAAATAGTCAATCTTTAACTTTTCATGCATACAAATTCGCAGTTTGCACACAACATTCACATTAATATTGCACTTAACGTGCATTGCTAGCATAATATTATTTGTTACATTTCATAACACATTAACAATTTCATAGCAATCCTGAAATGCAAATAGAGGTTAAATTTCTAAGCTTACAGAAATATAGGTTAAATTTCTAAGCTTACAGCAAGTGCTTCCTATTCCTTTCTCAAGGTACTTTCTTGAAATATCAAATTACATTGAATTAATAGTCTACAGACTAAATCGTGTTTTTCAATTTTCCGAATTTTCATTCTAGACATTTTACAAGTCTTTAGACAAAGCGTCATACAAAATCATTTAGTTAACATATTCTTTTCAGCAATTCATTGCTTTTACAGAATTAATCTATTTACAAAACATTAAGTGATTTTAAATCTTTGAAAATTACAATTTCTTTTAACAAAACATTTTACTTTCCATATGAGGACTTATCGCTCACTTGGCGTAAAAGTCAACCTCGCTTGAGGTAAAATCAGCCCTGCAACTTGCAGTATACTCAAAAATTAACTAAACTTTTGAATACGAAATTGTACTTATCTTATTATGATCGTCCATCCTTTTCTTGGCCCAATCTTTAAAACTTGAGTAAGTTGTGGCCTGGTTCAGTTTCCTCGTTTTTCGTTGTTCTTTCGGAGCCTGCTCGTCTCTTTTTCTTTTGAAATTCCGTCGTTGTATCCTCGGCAATTTCCTTTGTAGAGGAGGTTGCTCCGCTGGACGTTTGGTGGACTGGGCCCTTCTCTCCTGGGCCCTTGCTCGTTGCTTGTCCTGGTTCCTGCTGTATTCGGGAAGTTGATTCTCAGGCTGCAATCGACGTTTCTTGCTTCTCAGGCACCTGTCCGATGATTCCACAGTTCTTTTGGATACATTGGGCTTCCCTTGCCCATTCTGCTTTCTTCTCTTGGTGCGCTCGTAATTCCGTTCGTAGATTTGTTCACCTGCATCGTGAGACTTTCTTTTGAAACCACCTTTTTGGTTCTTATTTCTTTGTTGGGGGGGAGCTTTCTTCTTCTGACATTTCGATGCCGTTGTAGCTGGTTCCTGCTGTTTTTGCTGACGTATATCTTCCTGGCTAGTCGATTGCCTCGGATCCTGAAACGAATCTTTAAATACAGCCATTTTGCTGCGATTATAGAACGGTTTTATTTGGTCCACATTCGCTTTGAGCGTTTGACCATCATTTCTTTTTAATATAACCACTGCCCCCGTAATTTGTTCAATTGTGAACGGGCCTTCAAAACGCGGAAAAAATTTCCCCACCTTTTCCTCTGGGGCATTTGACAAGTTGTGTTTAATCTTCAACACTTCATCTCCCACATTGTACTTGACCTCTCTTCTTTTTAGGTCATAGTACAATTTCTGTTTTCTTTGGGCCATTTCTATATTTTCCGTCGCTTCCCGTATTAACTTTTGTATATCACTCATTTTAAATTCTTCTGCCCTTTCCTGTACAAAGAACAGTTTATCTAGGGGGGTCAAGATCTTTCTTCCTAAGAAGAGTTCAGCGGGTGTTTTTTGTGTAGTATCGTGTTTGGCGGTCCTAAGTGCAAATGCAAATTCATTTATATGGCTATCCCAGGTAGAGTGATAGTTTTTCACATAACTACGAATTATTTTCACTACATTTCTATTCACCCGTTCCGCTATGTTTGACTGCGGACGATACGGGACCATCTTTAGATGACGTATGCCCAGTTTTGCACACATTTCCTCAAACATTTTACTAACAAACTGAGGACCATTGTCTGAAATAACTTTTAGGGGCGCCCCGTATTTTAAAATATACTTATTTAGAATTGAATCTACTACAATTTTTGCAGACGCGCGTTTTAACGGAATTAACTCTAACCATTTGCTAAAATGATCCACTATAACTAAAAGATATCGGCTTTTATTAACTTTACTTCGAGGGTAAGGTCCAAGTAAATCGATGCCTATTATTTGATTTGGGAATTCTGATTTAATACTATTTAGGAACCCGGCCGGGCGGAAATTAACATAATTATTTAATTGACATGTTGGGCACGACTGGACATACGCCCTAGTAAACTTTTGCAGTTCTGGAAAGAAAACTGCCTCGCGAACTCTCTGAACAGTTTTTCTTATACCTAAATGAGCCGAAATGGCACAATCATGCAACTCTTCTAATACATTCAACCTCATGCTAGCTGGGATAACCGGTCTATATTCATGATTCTCATTAGTAGCTTTCGTATAGAATAACAGTCCGTCAATTAATTCGTAATTTTCGGCCCTATTTCTTATCGGCACAATATCCGGATGATTGAAATTCTCAGGGTCGGCCAAATAATTGTATATATTTTTGAACTCCGGATCTTTTTTGAGTTCGGCTATTACTGTTTCACGAGAATCTAATACTTTGGATGTTAACATGGCTATCTTAATTACACTTCCATTTTCATCTAAGTTAATTCTGCTTAAAGCATCTGCCACAACATTTTCCTTTCCCGGCGTATGTTTAATTATTAGGTTATATTCCTGTAATTTGAGAGCCCACCTTATTAATCTGGGTGATAAATTTTTTCCAGAATAGAGTCTAGTGACCGCCGCGTGGTCGGTATATACAGTTACTGGAGAACTTCCAAAGAACACACGAAATTTCTGTACTGATGCTAACACTGCGAGAGTTTCTCTCTCTGTTGCGGAATAGTTTCTTTGGGTTTCATTTAATGTTCGGCTGAAAAAAGCCACGGGCTGACCATTTTGGGAAAGCACTGCACCAATCGCGAAATCTGAAGCGTCCGCTGAAATCTCTAATCCTTTATCCCCTTCTGGAAATTTTAAGACGGGAGCTTGAGTCAATGCGTCTTTCAATTTTTGAAACGCCAAGTTGGCTTCTGCTGACCACGAAAACCTAGCTTTTTTTCTTTTCAACTTTAGCAGTGGCTCAGCTATTTTTGCAAAGTCTTTAATGAAAGCCCGGTAATATGAACACATCCCGAGAAACGACGATAATTTCTTCGCTGTTTTAGGAACAGGATAATTTCTAATGGCTACTATTTTTGACTGATCCGTTTCGATTCCCTTTTGGGAAATTTTAAATCCTAAATAACGTAACTCTTTTGCGGCAAATTTACATTTAGACGCATTTATCTTTAAACCAGCTTCGTTTAACAATGAAAATACTTTTCTTAAATCTTGTAAGTGTTGTTCTAGAGTACTACTCGTAATTATAATATCGTCTAAATATATGAAAGTGCTTTTACCAAGGACTGGTCTTAAGACGATGTCCATACATCTTTGGAACGTTGCCGGCGCGCCGGATAATCCGAACGGCATTCTAAGAAATGCGTACGTACCAGATTTCGTTATGAACGCGGTTTTGTGTACGTCCTCGGGTTTTACCCCAATCTGAAAATAGCCACTCGTGAGATCTAATGTAGTCATGTATTTTGTAGACGAAATATTTCGAATAATTTCTTCAATTATCGGCAACGGATATACAGGATATTTTGTAACTGAATTTAACTTGCGATAATCTATAGCAAAACGCCACCGCTTCGGGTGCGTAATCGGGTAATCATTATTTTTCTTACACAGGACAACGGGGCTAGCATAACTGCTAGAAATTGGCGTGATGATTTTATTCTTTAACATCTCTTTAATATGATGTTCAATTATTTCTTCTTTTGTCCTATCATATCTATATGGCTTTTGCCTAACTGGCTGAGCGTCCCCCGTGTCAATGTCGTGGTTCACCACCTGCGTAAAGCCTGGTACATCACTAAATAAATTCGCAAAGTGACTTACCAGACCTTGGATTTTCTCTTTTTCCTCTGCTTGTAAATGTTCCAAGTCCAGCTGCGGGGGCTTATCATTCTTCGCTTCAATTGGCTTCATATTTAATGTTAGTTCTCCCCCCTTGAAATCAATTTTTGCTTCTGCCAAACTAAAAAAGTCCACACCTAGAATAATACAAGTCTGCAGGTTACGCACAATATAAAACAGGATTCTTACCTGTTCGTTGTTGATACGCACGAACAATGGTACTTTTCCTAAACAGCTACATTTTTCTCCTTGGGCCGCTATGACATCCGTGTCTCTTGCACTAAAAATTCTGTAACGTCGAAAGTGCTTCTTAAAGAATCTTTCCGATACGAAGCTGCTTTGGGCTCCTGTATCCAAGAGGGCTGTCGCCGGTATGTTGTTGATTAGAACTTCAATCTTCGGCAAACTCAAATTCTTAACGACCACGGTGTTTAAATTGATTTTGGAAGGGTTTTGCGCTGCTTCGGACTTCTTCACCTTCCTCGAAGAAATCCCTCTTAGTTTAAATTCTTTTTCTTCTGGTTGCCCTCGGAATCTTTGCTTGTTCTTCTATTAAATTCCCTTCGTTCGCCGCTCGCTTTAGGAGACACATCTTTCTTCGGCCATTGCTTCGCCTTATTCCCGTAACTTTGATTTTGCTTTTGCTGCGGTCTTGGCGAACTCCACTGACTTCTTCGCTCAAATTGGCGTCGTCGTTCGTTGTCGGCTGTTCTTCGGCTTTCAAATTGTACCGCGAGCTCAAATAATCTGTCTAATGTTGTTGGATTTCTTAGTTCGATGAAATCTTGAACTTGGGGCAGTAGCCTAGGAAGTATAACTTGAATAATTTCAGGATCCGGGCGACTTCCATACAAAAGCTTGAAAACTTGAATTTTCCTCAAAATAAAATTAGACAAATCTTCTATTCTTTCTTGGTATCGGCTAAACAGTTCAGCTTCCAATCTGGCTCGATCTCGCACCACGGGAAATGCTTTCACTAGAGAATTCTTGAAATTTTCATACGTGTATGTGGGGCTTCCTGGTTCCCCCAAGAGATTCTTTCCGATGCACTTGAACCAACTTAGCGCTTGGCCCTTCAAAGCGCTGGTAGCAAGAGCGACTTTCTGAAATTCGTGGACTGGATATAGCATGAAGTGGGAGTCTAGCTTTTCCAGGAAATTGATTACGGCTGTCTTGCCGTCAAAACTTGCCGCTGGCTTCATGGCTGCTCGCATGGTTTGTACGATGTAGCCGAATCCTTCTATGCCAGGAGGTGCTATCTCAGGATTCTGGACAGGTACAGCAGGTGTCTCAGGTTCGTCTTCTTGTTGTTGAGGCCATCCTCTTCTTTTTGTGCGGGCGCCACTATCAGGACTTAGCATTCTGTGTGTATTCTTTGAGAACATGGTAAATTCTGTAAAGGGTTCTTATCCTTACGTTCTAAGTCCTGAACTGGAACAGGGAGCGGAAGGTACGCTATGTTCTGATGTAACTGCTGGGCTGGAGAATAACTGCACGTGAAGGGATTTGAAATCCTCTTTTATTCAATCACTATTAAATACAAACCTCCCAATTCGGGAGAGATACAGAACGTAACAGACCACACTTTGGTCGAACTTAACAATCAAATAAATTTAAATAAATTAAAATAGAACTTAAATTAAACTTTGCTTCGCAGAGCAATTCGCGGAAGTTGGCCTCTATCTAAAAGGGTGCGTAGCAAGGTATACTAAATACTACCGCACTTTAATTTATTTTACAATGCAATCACGTAGTAAGCACTATGGCTTATAAATTTAAACTGCTAGCTGGTCAGGCGAACGTTGAGCAGCGTGACCGTGATCTGAGGCAAAGCTCTCACACACCGAGAGGTTTCTACCTCTGGCTTAAATAGTGCTTGGCTGAACTTCAAAAATTAGCATAAGCTAAAAACGCGCGCTTCTTCTGACAGGAAGTTGAAGCAGAGAGGAGATAGAAAAGATTTAAATTAAAATAAACTTGGTTAGTTTAACTAAAACCTTACACCTATATTATTTCATTTTCCAAATATATATATATATATATATATATGAATTAAACAATACAACACTGTATGTCTTTGATCATTATTTTAATAAATATTGGTGCGAGGCGTACGGTGGGATTGCAAACGATGTACCATAATCAATAATCTGTAGATCCTTTGACAGCTTCAATTGCCCATGTGCTCATCCTTTCTTTGTAAACTATTACAAAGCTTGTCTTTTTTTTTTTTTTTTTTTTTTGAAGAAGTCACTTAGTATGGGAAGGCCTTACCTGTTGACCATTGGTATATCGCTGGTGTCCCCCATACTTTTACCTGTACCTGTACTTTTTGTAGCGTGAGCTTCTGCTTGGTATTTATTGCTAACTAATGTGGTGCGTAACAGCTGTTAGTTGGCTGCCACTAGATTTTCGACGCTATTTTAGGAAACAGGAAATTCTGGGCCCTGTAGCGTAATTCTACTACTTGTTAATTATTATCATCGAATTTTTAGTTTAGTTTTTGTTATCTGAGTTACCGTCCGAGGGAAGCGTAGTGAGGCATCAAGTCGACGCGTTGTGAATTTTAAAACCGCTAATAAAGGGTTCTTTTACCTTCTCCTGTGTGGTTCCTACACGTATTTCAGCTGTTACTTTAGAAAATAGATCAGAGGGTCTTAGAGGCGCCCGCGCCGGGGTTCGAACTCCGGTCCTCCCGAATATGCGTCGAGTGTGCTTCTAGTTACACCATGAAGGCATGCCAAGAAGGCAAGAGAAATACCTTATAAACCATTCGACCAAAAAGAGTTATCACTTGGTATAATATCTTTATCTTTCACATCACCTTGTAGATAATTAGATTGCTGAGAGTTATCTCTTAATGTAACTTGAGGTCTCTAATTTATTTTACAAATTGTAACTGTTTAAAAAATTTAAAATAGAAAAGATACTTCTTAATAACTAAAAACTTCACTTCGTCTTTTAATTGCACATCTAATTAATATAGTTTAAAGTTTTGTAATAATATATCTAAATAGTATAATTTAAATTTAATTGCAAATATAATTGATATATAACTAACAGTATACGTAAAACAATAATTATGACTATTAGCTGCGTCATAAAAATAATGTTTCTAATGACACCTTAGTACAAAAATGTTTAGTTTTATTAAAGTTATTTAAGGCATCCAGATGGCAACCCAAATAAAGTATATCAAAATATCTGATGTACAGACCACATGACTTCCATGTACGGAACATTAAATTATACGCATTTTTTTTCCTGCATTTCATTTACACATATTTCCTTGAATTTTATTAAAGGTATATTTCTCATTCATTTAATTCAGTTATCACTTTGCGGCATGGAAAAATTACATAAAAACTCAAAATATTTTCATTAAAAATTGAAAGATATAGAAAAACATAACACACCGAATTCAGTTAAAACTATTCAAAAAAAATTTTTTACAATTAAAATTACAGTTTCTACGCGAAAACAAGCAATTCAGCCAGCAGGCAAGAAGGCGGATTTTTCGGTGCACAAAACTAAAAGTTTCTCTTTGGTCCCACTCGGCAAAAAGGCACTGAAGGTACAGAAAGACTTAATTTGTTATTCTGCTAAGTTTCAGATGCAAAGAAATTTGGCTACTATGGTAAAAAAATTAGGCTTAGCAGCATCTAAACAACTTTTAAATTGTTAATAATTCTACAACTATTCCATGCAGATTAACTAAAGGCACAAAAACATTAGCCAGAAGATAAGAACAGCATAATTCAATAAATTTTAACGCAAACAGTACCCAATATACCAACATATAAGTATAAAAAAAGTGAGCTCACTGAGCCGAGTAACAGAGTGGGTGTATATATACTTTTGGTGCTGCCGATTACAACGAAAAAGGGAGGTGCACAACTACATGCTATAGAAGTCCTATATACAAAATTTCAAAGTTTCTGAGCCTACTTGTCTTTGATTTATGCGAAGTATATACATAGATACAGACATCACGAAAAAGTCTCTTTTGAATCCATTCTAAATCAATTTTATAATTTGTTTGGGGAAAAAGCGTCCTTTATTCCGTCCTTACGTACAGATGTCGCGAAAAAATATCGTTAAATTGCATTCGATAGCGGGCAAAATGGATATTTTAGTTGAAATATGATACCCGAAAATTTTCGCGATCACAATACTTCCTTTACTTCGTACAAGGAAGTAAAAATAAAGTATAATTTTCTAAATCTTGGATCTTAGGTAAGCAAATAAAACTGAATAAACACTTACGCTAAAAAACACGAAGGTAGGACGAGAGCCTTTGCTTACTGTGATTTTTTGGAAATTTCTTTTTATAATGTAATTCCTAAACGATTTGGAGATATTTTTTTATCATAACAGGTGTTCTGTTTCGTGAGACTGAAATATATCTATATGCATCTCACAGCATTTGAAATAATCTAAAATATTTATCTTCACTCAATTTAATTTATCACAGACAACATATAATTTGCTGGCACTTTTAATTTAGCAATCAAAGATGTGGTAAAAATTTTAGATAGAAGTAATTAAATTAATTTTTGTATGCTATAGTTTATTTACTATCAAACCAAATAAACTATTCAGATCGAAAACAAAACAAAAAAAGTTTCTAAATATGTGAATTTTATAAAACACTACCAAGAAAATTACTGTATCGCAGTTTTTAGTAATAATTTATTAAAAGTTACTTCACTCTCTTTTTTCTCAGGGGCATTTAAAAGGTTCCATATGAATATTATTTTATAATACACTTACTTCCAAAAGTTAAACACGGAGAGCAAAATGCTAATTTCCGGAAGCCAATCACAATTGAAGAGGATGCAATTCGCTGCAGAGGTAGATGGAAATATGCAAATAGGTTAGGTAACAGCCAATCGCGCTTTCATGTCAAGAAATATGCAAAAAAGGCAGTCTTATAAGAAGCCAGCTTTATGAAGGGTTACAGAAGTTGATTGTAAGTGCTGATAGAAGGTGTTTAAAACTTTCGTACAATTTGTTTTCAAGACATACGTGTTTCTATGACTTCCAGAAGACGAATGGAAGATTCTGACCGCTGGCGTGCTGTGGGGCGCATTGAAGCAGGACAGTCGATCACAGATATTGCTCTTTTCTTCGGCGTTCGTCATTCTGTAATTTCACGTTTATGGAAACAATTCCAAAGCACACAGACAAGGTCGAAGGCCCGTAGCCGGTCGCCCAGGGGTTTAAAGGTCGTAGCCGGTCGCCCAAGGGTGGGCCTCATCAACATCAGTAGGCCGTCCAGAACGCTCTTCTACCTGAATGTCATAGTCCTTGTTTTTGAAATTTCGGTACTAAACCTTCGCAGCGTCATATGGTACTACAGTAGTACCTAAAGCTGTACACATGATTTGGTGACTTTCTGTAGCTGACTTTTCGCAAGAGAACTGAAAGTAAATTGCGGTTCTAATTTGGTGGAATGATAGTTCCATTTCAGACACTTCTAGTTAACGATAACGATATTTCTTTACAAACTTCACAACACTGTGTTTTAAAGCATGTTTTTTTTTTTTTTTTTCTTTTTTTTTTCTTTCCCAAATGTCAAAAATTGTTTGACAAAATATGACTAAACATGCCAACGGGGAACTGTTTGCGCAGACGATATTTGCGGTGGCAGGAAACTTTCATTAAAACCCGATATATTGGCAAAAATATAAGAGTTTTTAATTTTAATTTTGCTGCATATATTATAAATAGCAGCAAAATTAATACATAATACAGTTATGCGTATATTATATATATGCATCAACTGTATTATAATTGATGATAATAATTTTGTGATAATAAATAATTATTATAATAATGCTAATTATAATTATTTTATATCTTTAAATGGAAATGCATGCACATTAATATATACTGAAAAAAGAAATACGATAGCAAATGATTATTATATTTATTTAATTACTTATAAAAATTATGTTGTAATAAATAATAATTATATTTCTGTTTGACCTTTTGGACTAAAATTTATATGTTGAAATGTCGGAGGAAATCAAATTTATTTACAATAAAAAACGAGAATAATTCTTGCACAAAATGTCACAATATTGGCAAATGCCGCTTTAAATCAACCATGATTAATGTAGATCCCGCTCAAATGGGGTAGATACTTGCTGACCTTTCTTTCTCTCCCTGTTCTTTTTTTTTTAACTACACAAAGAATATTTCCGCTAAAAATTATAGTTCTATTATTTTTAGGGATCTTATTTTTAAAAGTAAACAATGAAATATACTCTGTTCAGATAAAATTCACATGTTACGAAAACAAATTTTCAACAATTTTGGTTTGCTGCAGCGCATCTTCGTATTTATTTTTGCGAATATGAAATAAAGTTGCGAAAGACGACAGGATTAGCTTTTGAAGCGGGGACTTTCCTTCTTTCGATAGTAAATTCTCTCTTTCTGGAAAAGAATTAACTCTCATGTCACCTCCTCCTCCTGCGGGACTTAATTAATCCCCCTTCTGGACAAAGTGCTTTGGCAGAATGCCAGTCAAGGTTGCGTTTGACGTGATCGAACTATATGGAAGAGGCTGTAGCAAGTTGGATAGCGGATAATGATGCCGTTGGGGTATTTCGGGTCTGTCTCACAATCATCCGATGTTGTCTTCTATTCGCGTTCTTTCGCCTTCTACAGTTTTAATTCCGTTGATGAATACCTTGTAGCAACCATTGTTGCCAGAATGTTTGCACGGCCATGTCCGTACGGTGCAGGTGCGGCTTATTGCTCGGTATGACCAGCTCACTTCACGTGTCTCTACTATGCGACCACGTTCGAAGTCGTCCAATTGTCTCTTAAAGACTTCGATAACTTCGTAAGGCATTATTTGTTGTGTCTCCAGAGAACTACGACGCTAGCAACTAAAAATATAAACCATCCGCAATTGTTACCTGTTTTATAGGATGCTAGTTGGGCAGTAGAAACGCGTGCTGTGACAGAAGTTAATCCTTATCGGGTCTGAAAACTTAATCATTTGAATATTTGGTTACATTTGGTAAAAGAATTTTCATACAAAATTTCGAGATAATCGGGTTATTTTTTTAAAGGATGCGCCTTTTTGTTTTTAAGTGTGTTTAAATATTCTAATAGAATGAATGCTAAGTATAAACAATGAATAAGTAGCAATGAAAATAAACAAAAGAATGCATAGCAGAATTTTACTTTCAAAATTAAAATGGAAGTAAATTTTTATTATGAAAATGGAAGTAAATTATTACCATAAATGTAAACGAAAAAAAGTTTATTAAAAGTGATTAAATTGGAAGTAAACTATGAATGTTCATTTTAGTTTAGCGTAGTAGCAACACAGCAGTGAAGGGTTGTCCTTTTTTCTTCTCTGTCGAAATAAATCACAATATCATAACCAGAATGCTTTAAATCGGCATTCGCAGTTTCGTCTCTTATGGCACCTTCTTCTACTTTGTATTCGAGTGCTTCAACTAATTCCTGAGAAACAAGCTGGGGATATCTTTCTGAAAATTTTTTAAGTCTCTGAATTATATCTTCTTTATTTAAAGAACTGGTATACAGCTCAACTTCACTATCTGTAATAACTATGCTGAAGTCGAAAGTTGCTTTCTGTTCCAGAATGTTGACAGGCACACTGTTTTGTCGTAAATAGTGAACTACTACGCATATGCTATGTTCAAGGTTTGACGATGCAACATCTGAAACTGAAAGGAGAAAAAAATTAAAAGTGAGGCAGAATTTAACAATTTATATAAATTCCTCATCTAGTTTAGATAGCAAAATATGACAGGTTCTGCAATGCTACTAGATAAAAGAATTAATCAAAACAGTAGGACTGATATAGAGATAAAACTGTAATGAAAGCAAGCTAATAACAGTAATTGAAGCTTTGTTCCCTTAAGATTATTTTTTTGCGTGTCTTTTGCGATGTCTAGACACCTTTCAAAGACAAAGGAAACTTGGCACTTGTTGAATGATCGAAGTAGACTCTGACAAACAAATGAGGAATATAATTTTGATTTTGCTCAAAAAATCATTTTTCCCTCTATTATGTTTCTTCCTCTTCCCCGTCCCCCCAAAATGCAAGCTTGCTTTATTTGATTCATTTCATAAAGTGAAGTCATGGTTCTACAACCAATCGTTTAATATATTATATTTAATCGCACGCTCTTTATTATAAAAATCTGCTTCCTGTATTCTTAATGATAAAAAAAAAATGACGCTTTTCAGAAAAAAAGGGGTCCTGTTTAAATAACTTTATTAGCGAATAATGATTTTATTGTGCAAACTCTTTGATGAGAATATTTTTATGAGTTCATAGTTATACAGATGTGGATAAATTATTAGGTTCATAGGAATATATTAAACGTCATTCAATTTAATTTATTAAATACATAAAAGTTTGACCTGCTAACAGCAACTGAATATTTAGCAATACATGTAAGGGCATTTAAAAGCAACTCAGCTGAAAGTTTTCAGTTTAATTCATATAAAAGAAAGTCAAAATGTTTAATTATTTTTTTTTAATATCTGTGTCATGGCTTCTAATTTATATGACTTTCGATGAGTTTCACTGTATTGGTTATTCTGTTTCACCCAGCTTTCTTTTTGCATTGAAGCACAAATTTTCAAGCGAATTCCTATTTAGCTTATTTATTGATTAAATCAATACTTTTGCATTATTGAAGAATTTCTTGCTTTGTAGCTTGATGTACTGTCGCGTAAAAGACAACTTTCGTATAAAAGTCGTGTTTTTTAAAATATTGGTATATTACTCTTGTTTCATAGTTCTTTTACAGTATATAAACTTCCTATATATTTCATGTTCATTACACTTCGGACGTTTGTTGACATTAGGTATTTTAGAGCAGATCGATTCCTGATTTTCGTCACGTTAATAATTATTACTACAATTATTAACGATTCACACAAATTAAACATATTAATAAAGGAAATAGCGATGTACGACTTGCAAAAAAAAAAAAAAAAAAGGGGGGGGGGAAAAAAAAAGGGGGGAGGGCAGTTCTATATCTCTCGTCCTACTGCGCCGATTGACGAAATGTTGACTTAGAATATATATTAGATTTATATATAACATTTTGTAACATAAATATTTTGACACGAAATCCACTTCTTCTGAAATGACTTACCTATTTTTTTCGTATTTCTATTTTATGACTCAAATTATGCCAAAGTGGCAAATTTTATAAAAATCGCACGAGTAGTTTTTAAAAAATTAGCTCTCAAAATTTATTTCCTCAATGTTAATTGAATATGGTATATATTTATTAAAATCTCTTTTTTTATTAAACTTACTGGACTCCTTCTTTCAGAATTCTAAATTTAGATCAAATCCAAATAAAATTCGCAGCTATTTTTTAATTTGTTTTTAAAAATTCGTATTTTTCAAAAAAAAAATCTTGAATTTTAATCTATGAAAGTTTTGCCATCGTCTTAAAGTAGATGTATTTCTAGGCATACTTGCAGAATATTAGAATTTTTTATTCAAATTTTCCGAAGATTTTCCTGAATTTATGTATTGGTACGTACTCAAATTTGGCATATTTTTTTAAAGCGATAAAAACGCAAAATATGATTTACGCGCTTTGTTAAAATTGTTTGAAAGAATGAATGATACACTTTTTATTCCTGTCGTGCATAGTGGAAGGGAAAGGGAAACTAGTTATCATAAATTAAGAATTCCACCAAATGAATTACTCTTGGCGCAAACTTTAAAAAAAAAAAAAAAAAAAAGTTGCGCCAAGACAAATTTTAAACAAACTAAAAAAAGTAGTTTAAGATTTTTAAAATTCTCGGCAAGTTTCTCACCAAATTTTACAAAATATATATTTAGGCATAATTTGGGCGTAGAATCGAAATATGGAAAAAATAATTATGTTATTTCTGAAACATCCGATTTTGTGTCAATACCTATGTATATAAATCTAACATATACTCTAAGTCGCTTTCGTGAGCACAATTTACTCAACGCCATACGAAAATCGGTAATCTAAGCGGTTTCTTATTATGTCGCCTATAAAACCAGTCCTGTTTTGCATTCTATACTCTACTTACATATTAAATATAGTCAAACTTGAAGACATTCTTTGATTCCTAGGAACTATGGTGGTATTTCTTTATTAAAAGAAAACTATTCATCATTAAAATATATGTAAAGTTAATTAACCACACTTCTCAAACTTTTTACCGCGAAAATATACAAACATATTAAAAAAATAAAATTTTAATTAAGATTAAAATAAAGACAATAAAACGAAATGTAATAATAACCATTGTCATGTAGTAAAATATTATTTATTTGTTGTCATAAAATATCAAAGGTGTAGTAAAATGTAAAAATGTAGTATTTTACTACATTGCGGCCTAGTAAAATTATCAACTTTATCATCCTATTAAATTCCGTTAAGGTCTCGAGTAAATTATTACTCTTTAATAATAATTCCTTTTTATTAATCCAAGTGTTACTTTCAGAGAGAGTTTTAAAGAATAGCTTATTTTTTAATATGATGAGATTACTTTGCTGTTTAGTAAACCCACTTTCACCATTTATCTTTGCGTCCTTCTTGTCACTTTTATTTTCCTCCAACATTTTGATTTTCTGGTTTGGATGCAATCCACGCTTTTAAACGAATAACGCAAAGCAAGAAGACTAAAATAAAAAATCTGATGTGTACACCACATGACTTCCTTCAACGGAATATTAAATTGTACGTATTTCTTGCTGTATTTCATTTAAACTTATTTCCTCGAATTTGATTAGAGGTATATTTCTCATTCAATTAATTCAGTTCTCACTTCGCGACAAGGCAAAAATACATAAAAGCTCAAAATATCTTTATTAAAAATTGAAAAATATAAGCCATAAATACAGTTAAAACAATTTAAAGAACAATTTTTACATTTAAAATTAGAGTTTCTGCGCAAACACAAGCAATTCAGCCAGCGGGCAAGAAGACAGATTTTTCGGTGCACAAAACTGAGAGTTTACTTTTCGTCTCACTCGGCAAAAAGACACTGAAGGCGTACAAATTGACTTAATTTATTGGGGACGCTATGCTAATTCAATGTATGAGATCTTTTAATAACTTAAATGATAATTCCAAAATGGATTAAGCATGATTTAATTCGCAATAATAAAAGAAGACCTTATCTTTGTTGTTGCGAAGCTTAGTTTCTCTAGATTGGCAACAAATCCACTGTTCTGCTAAGTTTCAAATGTAAGCAAATATGACTGCTATCGTAAAAAAAATTAGGCTTAGGCGCGCTGAAACAACATTAAAATTGTTGATGGTTATACAACTATTGCATTCAGGTTAACTAAAGGCATAAAAACATTAACCGGAAGATAAGAACAACATAATTCAATCATTTTTAAAGCAAAAAATGCAAAATGTACCGACCTATAAAAAACTGAGCTCACGGAGCCGAGTAACAGAGTGAATATATATGTATTACATTTATATACTTTTGGTGTGGCCGATTGCCACCAAAAAGGGAGGTGCGCAAATACATGCTGTAACAGTCCTATATATAAAATTTCAACGTTCTGAGGCTACTCGTTTTTGAGTTATGCGAGATACATACATACATACGTAACGCCCGAAAAAATTTCTTCTGAGTTAATTTTAAAGCAGTCTTATAATTCGTTTCTGAAAAAAAGAGTCCAATGTTCTGTCCTTATGTACAGATGTCTCGTGAATTCATTTTAAATCAGTTTTATAAGTCGTTTGGGAAAAAAGAGTCCTTTATTCTGCCCTTACGTGCAGATGTCATGGTAAAGCATCGTTAAATTGCATTCGATAGTGGTCAAAATGGATATTTTCGTTGAAATATGGTACCCGGAATTTTTCGTGATTACAGTACTTCCTTACAGTACTTACTTCGTACAAGTAAGTAAAAATGGCAATAAATATAGTTTGTTACTTTAAAGAACAATAGTGGTGTTATTCAGACTATTTGATTTGTAATTAGGTAATGTTATTATTATTAAATTAAGAAATAATAAGGAACTGTGTATCTCCAATTAAGTTTTGTATAGATTTTAAGTAATAATAGTGCTTTTTATATAAAATTTTCTGTCAAAATTATTCAATATTTTGTGTCTAATAATTTTTTCAGGTTTGCAGTTTTCGTATTTATTTTTGCTTTTATTCTTTCATTCATTTGGCCTTATTTAAGGGGTGTATAGCGAAACAGGTAATATTTAATAAGCCAGTTCTATAAAACATACCTCTTCCTCTCAGTTTCATTTCAATAGGCCAGTGATCAGATATTGCTTTAGCCTGGATAGAAATTTCGCTTATCATTCAAATGATATAAAAAGCATGTATAAATATTAGAAATAGAGCAAATTAAATTAATATAAAAAATTTCGTTTCAATTTTCAAACTGTTTTCTTAAAAGCATTTTCATGCTAATGTTTATTTGATAGAGAAATTATTCCATTCCAGTATATCTTCTTCATCCGAACAAAGCAATTATTCTATTTATACCTGTTGAGAAATCTTCATTCTTTTCTTACGAAAATTTAACCGCGATTTTTGTAGTGTAAATAATTGATTAGAAACTAAAGAGTAAAGTAATTCATATATTAAGTACATTTTGAGAATGAAAAAAATATCTAGATTTCTTTTTGAAAATTTTTTCAGGGGCCAAATCGTTTGTATTTCAGCTTTCACATTCTCTGCATTTTAATGAATACTTAATAACTTTCTAAATTACTACGCTTACCTTGAAAGTAAAATATTAATCTATCCTTTTAAAAATGTTGTTAATATTTTTCGTGTTATTGAGATACCGATTGCAATTACCATACCATGTCTTCCGATAATCCATACTCTTCTCTGAATTTAAATGCTGCAATTGAATTCTCGACAACAGCTTTGTGTACATTCTCTCCAGCTATAACAAACCTGGAAAGATTACTTTATAAACATCAGTAATAGGGGAAAAAGATGTTTCGAAATACACATATAAAATAACTGTTGCTCTTCGTTTGAAATTCACTTAAGAATATTTCCATTAGTATAAATTTCCCAAAGTTTAGAAATATAAAGCAGAATCCATATTGCTTCTTTTCAGGTTTTGAGCAAAATGAGGGTTCCAGCCGGAAATGCAGAAGCTTCAAATAAGTTGAGCTACGGAACTTTGTTGTATAACTGAATCGCAATATACCGTAAAATATTGTTATTAATGCAATATTTCTGTGAGTAAAACTGACATAAAACTGATTTTTACAAATTATTAAAACTCACTAGCCGCTGAATGTGTCTTTTGTCGGAAAACTAAATTATTCGGGAAAACTTGAGCAAAGGAGGAACGCGAATCCCCATGTTGAAACGCGATTTCTTCAGGGAGGTGCATATTTTCGCTATCATTAAGGAACGCCTATTTAACTGTTCAAGGAGGTCTTATATTAAATAGTAGCTAAAATAAGAAAGTAGTTTTACCTGATAGCCAAGAATACTGTTTTGAGATATTCGCCTTTCTCTTATCATCAGAACAATGCCATGTTATCATTAATTTAATCACCTTTATATCTGTTTTAGGATTTCCTTTAATATTTATAATGCGTTACTTTAATATTTTTATTTATTTATTTACTTTTAATTTGGTATAAACGATTCATTATTTTACTGTTTATTTATGATTATTTTATTAATTGAATTTAGTCTGGCCTTCTTAACACCCTTTTATAGAATTCTGGTACTTCTAATTTTAGTAATTAAGACTTGTCAACCTTGATCAGCATTTAAGTGCATCAGAAGATGGAATACTTTAAATATTACACACAGTTTTCTTATGGACAGTTTTTAATAGAATTGTGATTTAAGTTACTTTAGGAAAAAATATCCCCCCCCCCCAAAATAATCTGAAAGTTTTCAGATTTTATATTATATTAACGTTTTGTGCGTTATCTTTAGTTATTAAATATCATGTTCTTCGCACTTAAATCATAAAATTCAATACAACAGCAGTATCACAAATATTTAAAAGAGCATATCTTTAGAATTTCTGATACACAGTCTCGCGCGGTGGAGATAAAAATGTTATTTTAGTCCAAAGGGGTTGTAACGATGAGTTTTACATTAGAAGGATTGTCCGTTTTACATTAGAAGACTTCCTGTTTTCAACAGAACTAATCTTCATTTAAATTAACTACGGAAATATGTTAAGGGCATCCCTTGAGTGGTTTCCGTGCGAATTATCACCCAGTGTCTGCTAAATAACCGGATGGTAATTTTTCCACAGTAGAAACTCGGAAGGACCCATCCTGTGCGGTTTCCTTTCGAATTTAACGTAAAAGGAGCAAAGAGTTTTTTTTAGACAGAGACTTCGCTTAGAGCTTTTGTTTTGAGATGTGTCTGTAAAGAAGTCGCGCCACGCGACTGCTCAGAGCCGCTTCAAGCGGTAGTTTTCGTATGTATGGGCGTAATGAATTATTGTTTTATTTTTATTACTCAAGAAAGCTTTATTAAGTTTTAAAATAAATATTTAAAAGGTCGCTGGTCTGATTATTCATCCATCTCGGATGCTCTTACGTTACAGGGCTTTGTTCCTGACGGACTATTGTTTTTATTTTGCGATTTTGCGTCGAATCTCTCTAGATGTCCGTTTCACTTTTTAAATTGTTGCCACCAAATATTATTGCCCTGTGTTATATCTGAAGAAATTAAATAATGAAGAATCTGCATAAATGTATATATGTTTCTCGCACTGTGATAAAACAACGGTACCTAGTGCCAATCCAGTTTTGAAAGACGTAATTCTAATACGAATACGGACATCTGGAAATCCAGATTTGACATTTGGAATTTGTTTTATTATCGATTTCATGTTTTGTAAAACTTTAAGGAATTTTTGATTAACAAACTGAACGATTCCAAAGCGAGCAATAGCAACGTTGTACAGAAAAAACATTTTTATCTCCAGTGCATGAGACTGCGTATCGGAAATTCTTAAAATAAGCTCAATTTAAAATTGTTTTGCGGTATTGCTCTTGAACTAAATTTTATGGTTTAAATGCGCATAACATGATGTTTAATAAATAAAGGTAACACACAAAATGTAAGAAAAACGCCCCTTATGACGTAATTTAAAATCTGAAACCTTTCAGACTTTTTTTTTCTGTATAGCGTCGCCATTGCTCGCTTTGAAATCGTTGAGTTTCTTAATCAAAAACTCATAAATGCTTTGCAAAATATAGAATAGATAATAATACAAATTCTAAATTCCAAATTTCCGCTTAAAGCTGCCCATATTCGGGTGAAGATGTACGTTATTCAAAACTGGATGGCTCTAGGTACAGTTATTTTATCACAATGCGAGAAACATATATACATTTATGCAAATGCTTTATTATTTAATTTCTTTATATATACTACAGAGCTCTAATATTTGGTGGCAACAATTAAAAAAATGATTCGCCGTTTATAGTGAATCAACGCAAAATGCCAAAATGAAATTCATAGCCCTTCTGGGCTAATGATATTTTTATCCAATATACACAGTCCAGTCACATTAATGTGACCACCACGTACTTTCCATGTCAGAGTTAAATAACCAATCACAGAAGGCAGGTGGCAGCACAGTGCAGTTGAGCGTATATAAAGGGTGTGTGAGGGCTTCGGAAAACATTTCAATCGTTGGCGTAATGCAGAAACGAAGCGATTTATCCGACTTCCAAAAGGGCATGATCATTGGCTTTCGGGCCAAGGGTGGAAGCATTTCCGAAACGGCTGAGTTTGTGAACTGTTCGCGTGCCGCCGTGGTAAAAGTGTACCGTGCATGGCAAAATGGGACTGTCCAAAATCAGCGACGTGGCAAATGTGGTGCACCACGGGCCATAGATGACAGAGGCGAACGACGGTTGCGGAGATGCGTTCGGGCAGATAGACGGGCTACCGTTGAGCAACTGACCACCAAAATGAACCAAGGGGCTACCAAAAGTGTCTCCCAAAGTACTATTCAGCGAACATTGCTGCGTCTGGGCCTCCGAAGCAGACGCCTGGTTCGTGCACCTATGCTGACTGCTGTTCATCGACGGCGAAGGCTAGAATTTGCACGCCAGTACAGCAGCTGGACGTCCACTGAGTGGCGACAGGTTGCGTTTTCGGATGAATCGCGTTTTATGCTCCATCGGACAGATGGACGTTGGCGTATAAGGCGTGAAACCTCTGAAAGGAACCACCCTGCAACCATTGCCGGAACGGTCCAAGCTGGAGGCGGGAGCATTATGGTCTGGGGAATGTTTTCCTGGCATTCTCTAGGTTCACTGATCATTGTGGAAGGCACAATGGATCAATACAAGTACGCATCTGTCCTTGCGGACCATGTTCACCCCTACATGCGCATTGTTTTTCCTCAGGATGATGGCATCTTCCAGCAGGACAATGCGAGGTGCCATACAGCTGCCAGTGTACGTGCGTGGTTCGAAGAGCACCAGGATGAGTTTACCGTCCTCCCCTGGCCAGCAAACTCACCTGACTTAAACCCAATCGAGCATCTGTGGGACCATCTCGATCGAGTTGTTCGCGCCATGGATCCTCAACCGCGTAATCTAGCGCAGCTGGCCACGGCATTAGAGTCGGCATGGCTCAACATCCCAGAGAACACCTTCAGGGACCTATGTGACTCTCTTCCTGCACGTCTCGCAGCAGTCCGCTCTGCGAAAGGTGGTTATTCTGGCTTTTGACAGATGGTCACATTAATGTGACTGGACTGTGTATAACACGATTCTAAATGCTAAATTCTGAATGCTTAAATTAAAAAATTCTGTTACCTTTATATAACACGATTCTAAATGCAGTTTTTCAAAAACCTCGATTTGAATTAAATTCTGATTCTTAAAACAAATTCCCAGAGTATAAGATTTATATTAAAGATCCTTGCTTAACATAGAGTGTATTTTTTGGAGCGCTGGATTCTAGTTTTTAAACTGCGAAATAGCAAAATTGAATTTCTGAAATTTGCTTTATTACGTTGATGCTAATTTTTTCTTCTCATTTCATATTTATATTTTATTAAATTTTTATTGCCATGAAATTAAGAATTTTTCTATCGTCTGATTTATTTTAAACACTTTCATTATAAAAGCCTTACTAGGATGTCGAATCTTTCAACAATGCAAGCGGTGAAACGAAAAGATATCTCTTTAAATACTAAATTTTAAATTTTAGATATGTATTGAGAGAGAATTCACTTACGTCTGTTACCGTTTTATGTTTATAAAATAAGAAACGCATTTAAACGAATAAAACTCACCTAAAGATTTAGTAAAATATTTTATATGATTTGCTTAAAAACACTTTTTATATTGAATATTTACATTTCAAAACGAACCTTATATTCTTTAATTCGTAATATTTAATATTTTAAGCAATTTTTTGGTTACAGGTTTATTTTTTTGGGAGAACTAACCTAAAGTCTGAAAATAGAATTGTGCCTACTAACTTTCCGAGATGCATGAAAATTCATCACTAAGGAACTTCCGAAGATTTCAGAAAGCTTCCTGATATAATGATATATGTGTTCACGAAGATATGTAGCGTTTTCACGAAACGTTTTGACAGCTGTCGTGGAGAAGAGTAAATAAAGTACTATAAAATTGACGTCTATAAATCATACTACACTAGTGTTCAAAACATAAGCAACAAATTAATTTTTCAACATACAATCATGAAATTGTTGAAAAGGGCTTTTCGCGATCTCTTCATTGAAAAGTTAGCTCAGTAGGAAGGTGATGCATATGCAAATATTAACACCATAACGTCATAGGTTATGTCAGGGCACACAGAAAGCTAGGAGTCAGTGTGCGCATTGCAAGGTAACGTAAAAAGAAGAAAGGAAAACGCATTTCCGAGCATTCTTCTGAAAGTGAAAATGAGACTGTACTAGCAATATGCCTACAAGAAAGCATCAAGATGCCTCTACAAATGGTAGAATGATTGGCAAGCTTGAGGAGCTCTGTTCTTTGATGTCTGTAACTCAAGAGACTGGAATTGATGAAAGTGTTGCTTGATGAGTTTGAAAAACCCTCAAAACGCCGGGTACAGCTGCAAGAAAAGTTGCTGGCGGTTAGCCGAGCAAAACAACGGTGACTAATGGCCGATATATCGCCCTGCAGGCTAAAAGAGATTGAAACCAGATAGAGAGCAATACTGCTTCTTATTTGCGCACGGGAACCGGACGATAGTTATCCTGATTTACTGCACCCATATGACTTCAAAAAGGTGGCCTATTCACCCGCCGTCCAGAACGTTGCCTAGCAATGACAGCAGCCGATCTGTCGCACCGTTTACAGTGGTATTACAGTAGTGACTGGACGCTTCATTGATGGAGTCACATCCTCTTTATCGATGAGAATCGTTTCAGTCTGATAAACGATTCTTGGCCCAAATTGACATAGATAGAGGTAGAGACACGCTTTCATACAATTAACATCAGGGAAAGATACCATTGGGGTGGCGTGCCTGCATGGAAAGACCTTATGATGAACGACGGACAGAGCTATACATTTTCGACTCTTGTCGGAGATCGTTAGTGTGATGAAGTTATCCTACCCCACTTTCGTCTTTTACCGAGTGCCATTGGTCCTGACTTTGTTTTTATGGACGACAATGCACGGCACACAGGAATCATGCTGTTGAGGAGCTCCTGGAAAGTAAAAGTATCTACAGAATGGAATGGCCAGCGATTTGATTTAAATCCAGTTTCACATGTGCTTTATACATGCGGAGTTGGCTCAAAACAACTCTTCACTGGCGTAAAAATTCGAATGTCAGCAACTATAACGCAATGCCAAATTACAATCTTATCAAAGCTAGTGAAGCCTAGTAACGTGGTCGTGGATGCAAAAACACAATCCGACAACTGTCTTACAACCCGACAACTTCAGCTTAGATACTTTTAATATGATTTTTATTCTGCTGAGAAATGGAAAGGAGAAGTGGTATTACAGACTGAAATTATGAACAACTGGTTAAATAAAAAAAATGATAACCTTAAAAATTACTTTAGCATGGTGAATAAATAACATTCAAATCTTGCTTAAACTGCTTCTGAAAATTAAGGAAATTTTAATGATTGCCTTCATTCACCATCGTTAAGCATGAAATTAAAGAGTGTTGCATTAAGGTCATTAGCCTTAAAAAAATTAATGACAATTCGCGATAATAGGGTTTTTTCATAACTTAAAATCTTTAAATAACTGAAATCTCTAAATATATCTTTTCATATGAAACATAACCAAAAGTACTTGATAATGCTCACATACCTGTCGTATGGACAGGAGGATACAGCTAAAGTGGTGTCCATGTTATGAGGTGTCAGCCAAGTGAATTCTTTCCTGTACCATAGCTCAATATGCTCCCAGTCTGACACTTTTAACATTCTGCAACCAGCATTGAAGTCTCCCATTATGATGGCATCCTAAAATTTTAGAAGATAACTAGATGTTCATGTAGTCGAAGGTGTAGAAGATGGCACAGAGAGTTACGAAGTGAATGTTAAAGATTTCTCACTATCTTTCATTTCTAGAGGAAAGCAATATTATTTTTTTACTTTTCCAAGAAATTTATTCACAACATATGTATTATTAAATTTTCCTTGCTTTTATATTAGATAGATATTTAAATAAACAAATATTAATTTATGACTACGTGCTGTACGGTAATGATAATTTTTAATTTTTAAATAAAATACTACTACTTTTATTCCTGCAAAAATGACTACAAACTTGAAAGCAATAAACATTTATGTTGGATTATTTTAATGTTATATGCATGGTGCCTATAAAAGAGTTTTCAGAATATTTTCGCAGGTCTTAGTAGCAAGCATATCTTTCATATTATGAAAATGCTTTAAATAAGAGAAAATTTCATTTTATTGCTTTTTTAAATTTTAAAAGCTAATGGGAATTTTGAAATTATTCTTAATTTTTTCAATTTTGAAAAAAATTAATAAAGCTAACTTTTTAAATTCCCTCCCCAGGTCCCTATAGCTATGTTTAGTAAAAGTTTACATTCATTATAGAATATAAAACAAAAAGAGGTTGATTCCCATACGACATAAATTAATCGGTACAGAGGATGTCCTATAAGTCTGTAAATATTTTGAAAATTCATAAAAATTGAAGGAATTGGTAGAACTGAATGCAGTTTCCAAAAAAATTATTCTTGTGAAGGGGTAATTTTTTTTCTTCAAGTTTTCGTCTATAGAGGACGCTGTATGAGAGCAAATCATGTTTCAGTTAAACCTATATAAGCATATCACGCTATGTGTGCGACGTCACTACAAATTACAGTTTGCAAGGAAGTTACAACATCATTAACTGCAGAGTGCAGCATATCTGAATGGATGCAAGAGATTTCGTGTCGAATGACGTCCTTTAACTGCACCAAAGAAGATGGGCAATTGCGATACATTCTAGACTTGACATAACCCCCAAACCCAAAACCAAGTGTGTTAAGTCCGACGAGCGATAGGGGCCACTCATTTCTACGGTGACGGCTAATTAGTTGCTCTTCGGTGAAGTTCTGTTTAGAAACATCTTCACTTCGGTTGCAGTATGAGGATATACGCCGTCTTGCATGAACGTTACTGTGTCAAGGACATTATGTTCCAGTAAGTGCGATATCCCTTCTCCTGCAGCAACTGCAAGTAGCGTTTTCTTCAGTAATTGAGGTTTCCAGCCAGCATTTGCACAGCGCTCTTCAGAAAACTCGTTGATTTTCTCCTTAGAGTGTCAATCTGCGAAGCCACATTGGAAATACGGTCTTCTGATAAACTTGGTGTACCACTACGAAGGCGATGGCATATAAACTTCCCGTTTATTCGAAACATCATGCCAAGGAAGTCAGTCCGGCAAGAGTGATTGGACCTGAACCTTTCTTCCATCCCTTCAGTGTCCGGAATCTTCGTAAAGTTTCAGCCAGCGATGCAAAGTCTTATCCGATAATGTCAGCATCATAATTAAAACTTTATGTACGAGCAAGTAGGAGGAAAAATCAGAAGTGAGCTGTTAATCGTAAAACCTGCAATTTATAGGACTCTGATTCACATATTTGTTGTTACTGAGTTTGTTCGGAGCCCTCAATCGACGAAAATTTTAAATATTTTTTTCCTTTATCAAAAAAATCCCCCTTCAAGATAATAAAATTTTCGGAAATCGCTTTCAAGTCTACAAATTTCTTCAATTTTAATGAATTTTTAAAATATTTACAGATTTATGGGACACTCATATGTAATTAAAAAATTTTCAGACTATGTTCAAGGATCGAAGCGGAATGTTTGTATTTATATGTAATTAAAAATGAAGGATCTGTTTAGAAAAAGGTATAGAATTATACATTTTTTTTTCTCAAAAGGAGATCTTTTTTACAGAATCTCATAGAATCCGTGTTCAGGATTCAGCTGGCACATAGACAACTCGTCAAATTATTTGCGAAATTTAAAAATTAAAATTTTCTAGTTTAATGACTTTTCTTGTCGAGTTACTAGGTTATGATTCTAACATAATGAAAATACATTATAAGGTATTTCTCCCGCCTTCTTAGCATGCCTTCCTGGTGTAGTTGTCAGCACGCTCGGCGCGTATTCGAGAAGTCCGTGGTTCGAATCCCGGCGAGGGCATTGCACATTTCTTCAGTTTAATGCTTTCAAAAAGTACCTAATATCTCTACAACATGAGTATATCAATAATACATTTTAAGATTTTGAAATTTATAAATTTATAAGTGTATTAAATAAAACTTATAAATTACCAGTTTATAAGAAAACTATATTTTAAAGAGTGTTACAGACTAATAAATCGCAAAAGAATATCTTAAATGATATTAGGAAGGAAAAAAAAATAATCTCGAATTATTCTAATTGATTTTTTAAACGGCTTTTTAAAAAAGGCCGGGGTGGGAGTGAACCAAAACTTCTAAATTTTGGAAAGGATACCTCCGACAGTTTTTATAACATAAGAGTCAAAACTTTTATATTTCATTTTTCAGAACGCGTATAAATGATTTTACTGTATATAACTATAGAGATAGGAAACCGTATAAAACGTTTATTTACTTTAACAACACTGACTTTTCAAATTTAAAAATGTCAAAACATGAATATTTGCGTCATTTAAAACATTTTTATAGCTGAAAATATGTGTCTAAAATGAACGGTTATGAAGGTTTTGGCTGCATAAAGAATTTTGTAGACATACAGAGTTCCTACATATATGAAAGAAATAAAAACTGATTACTAAAAAAATTAAGAAACTTATTTAAATTTATTTGTCTTTTAAATTTTATACAGAAAATATAAAAATAAGTGCTCACAATATTGAAATAGTACATATAAAAACTTGATTTCTTACACCTCTTATTTATTTAGTATAAAAAAGTTATAAGCTATTTTTTCCTCCTTTCCACATGGTTTCGTGTTGTAATTCAAAGCATAATCAGAGCATTTCTTCCAGGCTTCGAGTCTCGGTGAGCGCACTGCCCTGTTTTCTCGTCTCCTGCTTCAGAAAAACTTAATGCGTTAGAAAAAAGATAACTTATTCTTTAAATTTCGTCATTCAAATTCGTTTCTGGCAGTAAAATCATTAGTAATGGATGAAGTACGCTCATTTTGCACGGATGTGGGTTTTTCGGAGATTAACATATTCTGCATTTGTTTCAACTTTGCTGTACTTTCAATATTCGCTTTAAAACGTTTAAACTCTGCAGCGAGAATAAGATATCACCATTGTCATAACCACTAGATTTCAGTTCTTTTAAGCTTTATACCATAGATATTGTTAACTGATCCTTAAAAATGAAGTTATATTACTTTAATTGAATTTCATCAATTCCATCTTATCTTTGACACCGTCAGATCAAAATTATTACTGTTAGACCGTTTGCTGCAATTCTATCTTAGTCCTACAATACACAAGGCATTACGTTTTGGGGATGCAGGTCCCCTTTCAATGTTACTAAAGGAGGTTCTCTTGATTCACCCTGTAGTATTTTTCTTGTAACGTTATTGTGTAGTACCCACTTCTCATCTCCAATAATGAGCCGTTTAAAAAAGGAACTTCTTTATTTTGTTTCAGCAAAAAGTCACATGTCAAAATTCGAGCAAGTATGTTCGGTTCTGCTAAAATACGGGAAACTCACGTATCGTAACTAGCTTACATATCTACTATTTCTTCCTTAAATAATCACGAAATGTACGTTTTGGATACTTAGTCTGTCGAATAGCTCTTGAACTGTATAATCGCTGGATATTCAGCGATAGCTTCTTTTAATCGATCCTTGTTTACAGACGTGCTGACGTGCACGCGTGCTGACGTCACGCTGGCTGCACCCCTCCTTCTTCCCACATTCCCTTGTTCCAACCATGTTCGCCATAACCGATGTACCGTGCTCGCATCCATGTGGGTATCAACTGCGATTTGACGTAAGGACCAATCCGCCCTTCTCAGTCCGATCACCATACCCCTCGTAAAATCGTCTATCTGCTGGAAGTGCCTTCGTTAACGGCAGCCTGGCATTCTCTCCTATTATACACATCCTCCGGGACAAAAACCAACTTTCTTCGATAATTCGTCTGGCAGAAATAACGACACGAATATTTCCCATTCTGCACGTTCATTCCCTTATATCTTACTTCACGTGCGTCGGAGAGGTGTGCATTTCACATCATTCCCATAACTCAGTGATGTGCGTCTATTCCAAAATTTGCATAAATCTCTGACCACTCCTTCTTGGTGTTGCATTTTCAATGTCGAGCGTGTAGATCTTGCACGGTTGTGTAGAGAAATGGGTATAAGCTCTCTGACGGTAACAGCCTGTGTACAGTGCTGCTAATCGCATTCAGCTTCCAAGATAGTGCACATGTGCTCAACCCCAGAATTTGTTCCATCGGCCGTGTGTTCTTCCACCAACATCGTGGAGATTGTGCTTCGGGTGGACACTTCCAGTATTTCAGTCTGTTGCCCAACCAGTGAATGACTTTGGTATCTAGGTAACAGCATATTGGATAGCTACGGGCAAACTCTCTAGCAGTTGGTATGTCATTACCATTACACTGAACTGAAGATAAAATATATGTCGCAGCATTCACGAACAGAATACATTATCACGATGCGAAGATTACCGGTAACTACTATATACTTTTAAATTAGATTCAAACGGCGGCTTGACGTCATTCCACGGTGCACGCATATAAGCCTCGATACGCGCAATGGCTATTTTGAACAGTTTCCTATGTAGACATATGCAAATATCGATATTCATGTTTCCAATGAAGTTCGCTTAGGCGTGCATTAATTTACCCATCTTCTCAGTGATGGATTTAAGTATGTCGTTTATGATTAATTATTTGTTTGTTTAATCACTTACGACAAAGCACTTGAAGTTTATATGTCTTAGGAAATATGTCTTTTCATGAAGGACTTCCTAAAGGAAGCCGGCTTGTATTCGTGTTCTGTATGCCCTTTTATTATAAATTAAACTGGAATTGAATTTCGTTGAACTAATTCAAGAGTATTACACGAAAAGCATAATATAATACAAGGTTATTCTTAATTTCTGTGAAACATTTAAAAATCACAATCTATAATAAAAACATAACAAATTATAAAATTCAATTCTGTTTAAAAAATCATAAATATATGCGGAATCTACTCCAGATTTTATTATGCTGGAATATAGGCGAACTTAGCAGTGGTGTTTTATATATTTCGCAAATGCTGAATGTGCTCACTTTAGTTAATTTGGCAGACATCCATGCTATAATCTGTTTTATCAATGCTGGAATATCTCTTTCGTTTGCGAAGATCCTCAAAATAAGGAAGGAATGGAGACGCAAAGAGAGTATGCTTTATAAGCATCCACAAGAAAAAGTACATGCTATTCAGATGGAAGGTTCGTATGGTCCCAAACTTAATGCACCTTCTGCTTGTCTTGTGTGTCCTATCGACCTTAGAAGGCAGGTTTTTGATCGGGCTTTTTACCAAAAGACCTCAGTTATTATTGAAAATTTTGAATGAGTTACCCTCGCAGATAGTTTCAATAGCGACATCAGTGGTAGAAAGCGGGGCACTGTCTTTCTGAAGGAAGTTATCAGCACCGTTCTATTCAACTGTGATATCTTCTAGCTTTTCTGTATGCCCAAACGAATCCTCCCAATAAACTATAAGTTATTTATTCCTCCTTCCAGCATGCTTTCGTGATGTAACGGTAGCACACTCGGCGCGTATTCGAGAGATCCAGGTTTGATAGCCGGCGAGGGCACTGCACGTTTTTCACTTTTCCTGCTTCAAAATAACCTAATGACTCTACAACACACATACATGTGCTGTATCAGCAAAGGTGAAAAAAATTAAGCTTTTGCGAAATACGCATTAAAATTTTAATGATTTACTTGTATTTTAATCCAATCAAATTTGATATCAGTTGCGCAATTTATTTGCTAGGCCTTTTGAAATTTTTACGGAATTATGTTACAATCCGCATTATTATGTAATGGATCACAACAGAGAAACAAAACAGATACCAGTGGACTGTACCAGGATTTTATTAATGATCACAAAATAAAATCAAAGCAACTTCATCTTTCCAGCTGTCGTTTCATCTAAAGTTAAAATAGATAAGTAAACAGTAACTATAGTAACCGGATAGCTGTGAAAAGTGGCATCTGTTTCGTACAAGAAAACGAAACGAGAAGAAATATATGTTACTTTTCCAAAGCTAATCTGAAAACATCGCTTGCGGATGTAATTAAAGATTACACCAGCAAGCGACATTGTAATTATGCATATTTTAACAGAAAAGTTTCATTCGGTATAAACCATTTAAATAACTGTTAGGAGTAAGCTATGTATAAGTAGATAATTAATTTTTATACTTATTTAGATTAACGCATTTTTTCCCTTAACTCTTATTTTGGTGTTAGGATAAATCCACTAATGAATTTATTTTATTTCAATTGATTCCTTTGAGGTTAATTCGCTTACAACAACCTTATTTTTTTAATATGTTTAATTATACCTTTCATACTCGATCTGTAACTGCTTCACAATTTAAGAAATTTTAAAAAGTTTTTAAATCTTTATTTTGTTTTTAACAATGTATATAATTCATATGCAATGAGCTGTATAAAATAAACGACACTGTTTGAAGTACTGATATTTATTTATACTGTAAACAAACGGTACAACAAACGAAAGTGCAATAAGATATGTAAAACAGACTACACTGTACTGTACCAGGTACGTTTGGTTTCTATTATTATTTAAACTAATATTATTAATAAAAGAGTTAAAAACTATTTTATTAATTATAATTTTCTATTTTAATGGATCTTCGTTTATTTCAGTTAGACATGTTATTAAAGAATAAAATGAAAGTTTAAATTATTTTATTGCTTTTAAACAGTTCATTGTATTTTTACAAAAAATTCTCAAAATTTCTCTCATTTTGTTAAGCAATTACAGACTGATTACACTCAAAATGTAAATTAAATATTTTACATTTTGCCGAATGGAAAACTCTAAAAACTGATTATGAGTTAGATTCATGGAAAATAAATTAAACAATTCATGTTTCTTTGATGTAGAGGCAATTTTTACCAAGGTTAGAGGATGATGTGTTCGTGGTTGCGTAATGTTGCATGAAAATACAAGACACTTGGGAGCACTTTAATGAGGACATTTTTAACATCAAAATTAAGAAAGAATTCCGCTAAAATATGTCTAATATCGAAATTAAATCGAAAGACGCTGTTGCCGTCAAAGTTGTTGGTCATTAATGATCTATATCTCTAATGCCATTAACTTTGACGGCAGCAGCGTCCTTCGATGATAGTCATTTCGGGTCACTGATGATCAGTTTGGATCAAAGATGGTTACTTCGGATCCTTAGAATGATGATCATTTCGGATCAATCCATATATCATGGATATGTGGCAGTGCACAGTCAAAGCAATTAGTCATCTTTGCTTGTTAAAGGTGTTACTCACCATATATATATACAGGGTGATGCACAAAATGTCATGCCACTTGTTTTGCTTATTATACATTAATTTATCATTGAAATAGCACAAAATTAATGCCTGATCATGGAAAGTGGGTTTAATGATGAATGTATTCAAGGAGACCAGTATTTTGTTTCGAACCCTCTTGCAACAAACCTTTGCATTTGCTACAATCCTCCGGCACCCGCCTTCCGAAACAATGCAGCACAAATGCACGACAACAGCCTTAGTTTCGTTGCATTTGTAGGCTTCCTCAAGAATGTTCATTTGTCCAGAACCGAGCATTTTTCTGATTTATTACACCATTTAAAGGGAAATACACCTCGTCAGTAAAATATACGTTTCACAGAACGTAAATCTCTCCCACTATCTACGAAGCAAACTAAAATGATCATTCCTTGTGTTCCGCGGTTATTTTATGGACAACTGTCATTTTATAATTGAACCAGTGAAGATCAAATTGCAGAACCTCTGGATTACCTACAATATATTCCTAACTCAGCAGCCATTCTCCTTGTTGATTTTCTGGGATTTCCTGTAAAAATCATGCGAACTGTTCCAATGTTTTCAGATGTGCAAACATCTGATTTGCATAATGAATTCTTCTCCAACATAGAGCTAGTGCCAGCCAGTAAGTTTTGGGCAAAATCTATGAATGGTATCTTTACGGGGAGCCCCATCAGCAAGGCTCGAAATATCTTTGTGTCTTTACCAAACTCTACATTTCTGCAAAAAAAAACATACGACTTTCACCTTCTTTTCGGTACATAAACGACCGTTATCCGCCATCTTGAAAACGTCTGTTTCACGGCAGATTAGAGTCCGATACTGACTTCTTATAATATCTAGGAGATTATTATGAATAAAAGCACACGAATTTACGTTTAACATTCAATATATAATATTAAAAATTTTATGGTGTTACTGAATGGGATGACATTTCTTGTGGCATTCTATGTATGGTTGAGATTATTTGGGTTGAATCACTGAGCCACCGATGTAGAGTGGTGCAGTACATCTAAGTACATTTAAAAATTAAAATTAAATAAAAATATAATACTGCTCATGAGAGCTTTGGTCAACAGTGATTTATAGGTTAACAGTCATTGCCTAGTAACCTACGTAAATTGGCTGTCATCATCCTACAACAGTATACAATAGCTCACATGAATGGAGAGGAGCAAAGCTCTCCGTCAAGGCTGTTGGATACTTGTTATATATAAATACACTGCCACTAAAGGCCAACTCAAACATCACCGATGTGGGGAAGCGGATTAAATTTTGATACATGTTTTAAACTGAAATTAAACCAAGAACACCATTGCCCATCAGAGAAGTTGGTCATCGGTGATCACTGATTATTAGCAGTTAAGATAAAGGCCGCCAGTGTAGAGCACTGCAGTGAATTTAAATAACTTGTTAAAATTACGTGATACCAAAGGACACTGTTAAGCGTAGCCGAAACACGTTGGTGATCATCAAGGACGCTGAACACTGGCAACATGTGGGTTTTCAGTCACCAGTATGGGTTATTGCGGCAAAAATACTTATCAAAACAATTAATGATAGATACTCGATAGCATAAGATAGTATAAAGTAATATACCATTCCAAAATTTTTAAAAGACTGCGCTAATATCTTTCTTAGTTCCAATACAATACTAATATTAAAAAGAGATGTTTTTAATGGCATATATTGTGGATGTAGTCCAAATTCATTTGATTTTTTTTTCTTAGCACCAAAGGCGCTATTAATCTCGATCTTCGATTTTTTGTCCTTATCACTCGTGTGTACGTATCACTTTCCAAATAAAAGGATGTTGCCCCCAATTGTTATTGCCACGTATTATTCAAAAATAATGCACTGAATATAAAAAAATATTTGGCAATACCTTATTGGGAACTCTAAAGGCATACTGTTTCTAAATTTTGTGATTTTTCTGGAGAATTTTACGTCTGGTAAGTGCAAAGAAATAGATATTTAATAAATAAAGTTAACCACAAAGAGTTAATAATAAAAAGGCAAAAAACATTGTGTGAGGCTTCTTATTAAGAAAACTGAGCATTGATATGATGAACAAAGAAAACAGAGAAAAGAAAATATTGCCAATACTGAAAATCGCGAAAACTTTCGGGTACCATATTTCAACGAAAATATCTATTTTGACCGCTTTCGAATGCAATTTAACGATATTTTTGAGTGACATCCGTATATAAGAAATTATAGAATTTTCAGTCCTCCTTGCTTTAAACACAGTTAAGCAATATATACATATATATCCACTCCGTTACTCGGCTCAGTGAGCTCAGTTTCTTTATTCTTAAAAGTTTGTAATTTGTGCATTTTTTTCTTTAAAAATGATTGAATTATGTTGTTCTTATCTTTCGGTTAAGTTTTTATGGCCGTAGTTAACCTGCGTGCAATAACTATGGAATTATCAACAATTTTAAAGTTTTTGAAGTGTGGCTAAGCCTAATTTTTGGCTATAATAACGGCCATATTTGTTTACATTTGAAGCTCAGCAGAATAGTGTATTTGTTGCCAATCTAAGGAAACTAAGCTTCGCAACAACAAAGTAACGTCTTCTTTTATTATTGCGAATTAAATTATGCTTGATTCATTCTGGAACTATCATTTAAGTTATTAGCTGGTTTTTGCGTAAAAATTGTAATTTATTTGTAAATATTGTTTTTTTTAATTGTTTTAACTATACTTGGTGTTTTGTGTTTTTCTATATCTTTCAATTTTTAATGGAAATATGTTGAATTTTTACGTATTTTTGCCTTATCGCGAAGTGAGAACTGATTTAATTAGTAGCGCATGCGCATTAAGTAAGCGGCGCTCAATCGTCTGTGAGAAACTGTTTCTTTTTTATTTGTTTAATTTCTTTTATACATCATTTTAGATTTATTATAGCATTTGAATAGAACTTGTGGTAATTCTTCAGATGCTATAACGCTCTTTAATTTTTTAATGCTCACTCTGATTCATAAAATGAATGATATGTAACGCTGTTAAGTGAAACCAACCTAGCGCAGAAGCGTGGCTAAGGTAAATAAATATAGTGAACTTTAAATAGTGCATTTATTCTATTGTGATCTATGCGTTATCGACGAAGTAGATTTAATTCAGAATTAGTTAACTGTTAATTCAATGTGTTTAAATGAAATGCAGGAAAATTGCGTATAATTTAATATTCCGTACAAGGAAGTCGTGGGGTGTACACACCAGATTTTTTAATTTGGAATTGCTAAAACATCAATATTTTCCTCATTTAAAACGCTTCTGTAATTAGAATTATATGACTACGACCAACGATTGCGAAAATAAAGGCTGGGTAAGGACTTTTAAGCCAGGAACAAACGTGTGTATATATATCTGCCGATTGAAATTAAAAAGTGAGGAGCGCAACTAGATGTTATAGCAGTCCCATGTACAAAATTTCAATGTCTAATCGATTTTGAGTTATACAAAGTAAATATTTATGTAGGTACGTACATGAAAAAAAAATCCATTTTGAATCCATTTTACAATCCATTTAAAAAAAGAATCCTTTATTCTGTCTCTACATACAGGCGTCATACAAAAAACATAGTCAAAATTGATTCGGTAACCATCAAAAATGGATATTTCTCTTTAAATAGGATACCCGAAATTTTTCTCGATTACAATATTTCGTTTATTTCTTAACAATAAACTTGCCAGATCACTATTAACAGTAGAAGTTATCTGCAGAATGTTCCGAAGATAGATAAAAGTTCGATTCAAAAATGTAATTTCGTAGGTTTGCTGTAATGAATTAAGCTGCCAAATGAACCAACTTAAGAAAAGTAAGGTAATTGGTTGACTTTATTCTCTGATGTCAATATAATAGCTAAAAATAAAAACCTAACTTTACCAATATATTGATATTATCTTTGTTCTGAGTATAGCGTTTTCAGGTTATTTCGCGTCGATGACATTTCGCGCCGACAACATTCAGTTTAAAGAGATGATTTGCTGAATACTTCATAATAATTAAGAATATATTTTTAACATAAAATCATTTTTATTTCATATCATCAAAATAATTTGTATATACTCAAAGAAGTTTCCATTTTAAGCAATTATTTCATGTAAATTTTAAATTAATGACAATTTTCAAATTTGGTAAATCAACTGTATCTAGCGGTGCAGTAAATTTATTTAAAATTAAAAATCCTCGATCAATGAACTACCCAACCAAAAAACTAATCTCTTGGAATTCATTGTTGACTTTTCTTTAATTAGCTGTTATTGCAACTTAAGATTGAAACCAATGACATCTTAACGTAAGAGCATTTACTTGTGGCTCTGTGAGTGTAGAGGTCCTTATTTTTCAAATTCATTATTATTCTTTGGGGGGGACAGGTTCAAGTAAAATCCCCGGAATACTTCCAAAGTATAAGAAACAACTTAGTCGGTGTAGCTAAGAGGCTAATGAAAGGTGGTCTCTCAAAATCATCTCTTTTGTAAGGATACGTGAAGCCTCGAAGAAACTTTATCTTATCATCTCTATAGATAATGATAATATGTGATCTGTCAGTTTTATCAGAATCTCAGCTATCAACTGTCACAAGAAATATCATGCATGAAGTTCTTAAAATTCGTACCTGTAAATGTAGGCATATTGTTCCTTGTTTTTACTTCTTCCTATTCTCTTACTGATCTTCATTTTGATTTTGCTCTTTGTAGGAGCCAACCTATAAAGATAGTTTAAAATGTATCATACATGAAAGCATTAAATATTGGCGGATGTCGATATTTGAATTTGGTATATTAAATACCTGTTTAAGCTTTGAAGCAATTTATGCATCTTCGATTGGTCTCGTGTCACAATTTCTTGGATCAGCACTACGTCATATCTCAGTATTGTCTGTTAATATAAATAATCAGAACAAAAATACTTGGAATACAACTTCTATAATACATTCATTAGTAATATATGTATTTCACTGCAATTTCATAGATTGGTCTTTTTTTACTTCGTTGTGTTACTTTTTTTACTTCGTTGTTTTTTTACTTCGTCGTTTACTTCGTGTGTGTGTTCGTTGTTTTTTACTTCGTTCGTTTTTACTTCGTTGTTGTTTCGAGATTACAATATTTCGTGTGAAATATTGTAATCTCGAAAAATTTCCGGTATCATATTTCAACGAAAATATCCATTTCAGCTGCTCTGAAACCACTTGAATATGTTTTTGCGTGAATCTATACATACGGATGGAATAAAGGACTGTTTTTACCCAAAATGATTGGAAATTGGATTTAAAATGGGTTCAGAAGAGAGTTTTTCTTGCGTCTGTACACGTATGTATGTATCTCTCATAACTCAAGAACGAGTAACCGTAGAACTTCGAGATTTTGTATGTGGAACTGCTATAACATATAGTTGTGCACCTCCCTTTTTCGTTGCAATCGGCTGCACCAGTCGTATATAAATATACATGTATGTATTCCCACTCTGTTTACCTGGCTCAGAATTATCAACAATTTAAAAATTTAAGTGGCGAGTTAAGCCTAACGAACTGCCATTTGTTTTATTTGAAACTCAGTAGAATAGTAAATTCAGTTTCTTCACCTTCAATGTCTTTTTGCAGAGTGGGATCAAAAACAAACTTTCACTTTTGTGCACCAAAAAATCTGCCTTCTTGCCCGTTGGGCGAATTGCCTGTTTTTACGTAGACACTCTAATTTTGTTGTAAAAATTGTTTTCTTAACTGTTTTAACTGTATTTTACAACTTTTAAGAAAGATGTTTTGAGATTTTGTGCATTTCTGCTTTTCCGCAAAGTGACAACTGAATTGATTGAATGAGAAATATATCTCTAATGAAATGCAAGAAAATACGTTTGAATGAAATGAGTGTTATTTAAATTTGAAAAATGAGTATTATTTAATTGGCCGTACAAGGAAGACATGTGATGTCCACATACGATTTTTTATACTTCGCAAATTGATTTACTGATTCATTTTTCCCCTAATAAATACCTTTGTGAAATTTACTCTAACAAATTATGTTACGTTCTTCCAGAAATTAATGTGCTTAGTTTAACGTATTTTCGGAGTTAGTGTGTCGAATTTATCCTACTTGAAAGAGCACTGTTTTAGAAGAGGTCTGATTTTTAAACATCTAATTAAATCCAATCCTCATGTTATCTAGTTTTATGTTCTATTCAGAAACTGAAGTTAATATTAAATAAATGTGAAAAACAAATATCCTTAAGTAATTATATGAAAACTATGTATGAGGTTATACATTGAAAGAAATGTGTGAAAGATATTTAACAATATTTCCAATTCCTTTATTTTTACTGTCATATATTGAAGCCAATTTGCTTGCTTTTTACTAAATATTTTATTTTTAAGCTTCTGTATTTTAATTCATTAACATCATTCGTCTATCTGCCTTCATTACTATTTTTTAAAATAATGGAATTCCTTATTTAACACGATTATTATAAATTCACTATGATTATTGTTGCTGAGCATATTTATTATGATTGCCGTTCATTAGAGTTCCGTTCTTTTAATTTTATAAATAAAGTCTTCGCGTACATGAATTTGTCTTTTTTTTTTTTTTTTTTTTTTTTT